>CM055829.1:21178576-21201984 GCA_029582265.1 Zoroaster sp. YZ-2022 | reverse complement strand
AACAAGGGAGCCCGAGAAGAATGCAGTGATGCAAATATTAGCTATGTTACCGAAACACCTATTGTTTTTGTTCGGTTTTTGGGTGTTCATGTATGAAACACCTATTGTTTTGTTCGGGTTTTTCTCTTCCTTCTCATCGATTGTCACAAAAAAACACATTGCACAAACTTCACTTGAACTTGGGAAACTTGGCATATACTTAGAACCTTAAACCCGTAGATGAAAACAAATTTGTGACGTCATAGTTAGGTCATCAGATATCAGGTACGATAAATCAAAGTTTAATATTTAAAAAAATCATATCTCAACAACCACAAGAGGTAAATTCAAAATGTTTGTACAATTGTACAGATCATTAGTGTCAAAAAATATTTACAAAAAGTGACCTATTTTGACCTTACTTCCACTGTCAAACCGAGTGAAGTTTAATAAAACAAATCATATCTCAACAACCACTGAGAAATTCACAATTTTTTGTACCATTGTACAGATCGTTAATTGTCAAAAAATATTTAAAAAGGGTGACCACATTTTGACCTGCCGCCTGTCCAAACAGGAAGTCAAGTTAATATGTTAAAAATGTCATATCTCAACAACCTGAAGAGGTAAATTCACAATTTGTGCATTATTGTACAGTTGTTAATTGTCAAAAATATTTACAAAAAAGATGATTTAATTTGTGCTTACTTCCTGTCTCAAACCCGGGAAAGTCAAAGTTTAATATTTACAAAATCCTATCTCAACAACCACAAGAAATTAAATTCTAATTTTTGCTGTTGTACAGATCGTTAATTGTCTAATATTTACTAAAAGATGACCCAATTTGACCTTACTTCCTGTCCAAACCGGAAGTCAAAGTTTAATATTCAAAATCCTATCTCAACAACCACAAAATTAAGTAAATTGCATTTTTGTGGCATTGTATAGATTGAATTATCGAAACATGTTTACACAAGATGACCCCAAATTTGACCTTACTTCCCTGTCAAACCCGAGTCAAAGTTTAAATATTTAAAAAAAATCATATCTCAACAACCACAAGAGGTAAATTCACAGTTTTGCACCATTGTACATCGATAGTTAATTGTAAAAGTATTTAACAAAACATTGAATTTGACCTTTACTTCCTGTCCAAACCGGAAGTCAACGTTGTCAAAAATAATTTCTAAGTTGAGTATTGTATTGTATTAAAATAAAATTCTCGCGAGAACTTCAACAGACGTTAACATTTGACTTCCTCAACACTTCAATTGATGACGTCACCATTTTAACTTCAACCGAACACCCTAGTTTTTGTTGTGACAAAAACTTATATCTAGTTTTTGGGTGGTCGGGTATGTACCTGAAACACCTATTGTTTTTGTTCGTTTTTTTTTTTTTTCCTTGTCCTTCTCTATAGATTGTCTACAAAAACACATAACACCAACTTCACATGAACTTGAAACTTGGTATACTTAGAACCCATAACAAGTAGATGAAACACAGGTTGTGAAGTGACCCCAATTGACCTTACTTCCTGTCCAAACCGGAAGTCAAAGTTTAATATTTAAAAATCTAGGTTAATATTTAAAAAATCATATCTCAACAACCACAAGAAGGTAAATTGGCATTTTTTATACCATTGTATGAATTGATAATTGTTGAAAAATATTTACACAAAATTGACCCCAATTACTGACCTTTCTCCCGTCCCAAACCGGAAGTCAAAGTTTAATATTAAAAAATTACATATCTTAACCACAAGAGGTAAATTGACATTTTTGTACCATTGCCTCGATTATTGGTGTCGAAAAATATTTTACAAAAGGTGACCCCAATTTTGTGCTTACTTCCTGTCCAAACCCGGAGTCAAGTTTAATATTAAAAAAATCATATCTCAACAACCACAACAGGTGATTCACCAGTTTTTTCACCATTGTACAAGATTATTAATTGTATCAAAACTACTTACACATAAAGAGTATTGGTGACATACTTCCTGTCCAAACAGGAAGTCAAGTTCAATATTTCAAAATCATATCTCAACAACCACAACAGGTAAATTCACAGTTTTGCACCATTAGCACAGATTGTTAATTGTCAAAACTACTTATACAAAGTGACCCAATTTGTGCCCTTCCTGTCCAAACAGGAAGTCAAAGTTTCATGTTAAAAAATCATATCTCAACAACCACAGCAAGGTAAATTCACAGTTTTTGCACCATTGTACAGTTATTGATTGTCAAAAACTTCTTACACAAAGGTGACACAATTTGACCTTACTTTATGTCCAAACCGAAGTCAAAGTTTGATATATAAAAAAATCATATCTCAACAACCACAAGAGGTAAATTGACATTTTGCACCATTGTATAGATTGTTAATTGGCGAAAATATTTACCTACAAAAGGTGACCCCAATTTGTGTACTTGCTGTCCCAAAACCCGGGAAGTCAAAGTTTAATATTTAAAAAAATCATATCTAGCAACCACAAAGGGTAAATTAATGTTTGTACCATTGTTTGAACTATTAATTGTCAAAAATAATTACAAAAGACTATTTAATTTGACCTTATTTCATATTGTCCAAACCGGAAGTCAAAGTTTAATATTTAAAAAAATCATATCTCAGATCAACCACAAGAGTGAAATTAATAGCACATTACGAGTAACAGGTGAGATAATCATTTAATCCAATTTCATTGATCGTGTATTACATAATTTCCATTACCAAGAACAGTAAAAAGAACATTGACTTCAAACACAGGCACTTTCAAGAAGTCTTAAGTAGTGTAAATAACTGAACTTTGGTGTGAATTTCAATGTTGCAATATTTAAAGGGCCAAAGTAGTGTAGTCATGTCAATAATGCTAAACCAGTGACTGACAAATTGCAATAATCATTACTTTCATCCTACCTAACAAAACGAACACCTATGTGTTTATCATATAACAAACACTTAAGTCTAGTTTTTTTTATTCTCCTTCTTATCCGGATCGATTGTCTAAAAACACATATGGAAACTACATGAACTTTAAACTTGTATACTTAGAACTTGCACGTAAGATGGTACAGTTGTGACGTCATGATTAGGTAATCAGATATCAATTTCGATAAATCATTGTTTACGTTGCAATCGTTACAAATCAAGATCTACAGCGCCGCAGGCTCTATATATGAGCTTTTACGATCTTTGGTTACAATGGAGCTCCATGTACAATCGACGCTGTTAGTGTTAGGTCTTGGAATTCGATGTACAAATGGATCATAACGATCTTTGGTTACAATGGAGCTCCATGTACAATCAATCGACGCGCGCTGTGTGGATCGCCAGCACAAAAGACACAGTCATAAAAGGGGTAGGTGAATTAAATTTTTAAAGAGGATTTCCTGTGTTACCTTCGTGTTTTATACAAGAAAAGCCATTAAAAAGCCATTTTTAGAGGGACTACGAGTTCGTCGTTTGCATTGTGCCTGTTTAACTTAACGTTAGATTGTAGGCCTATGTCAGTACGTGAACACATGTATCGTCCATGTACGTAATTCGTCGCACTCATTGAAATGACGCACTTACCTTTGACGCATTTCTCGGAAAACTTACACAAACTATGGCGTATTAATGGTTGCATAAACTTATCTAAGTCCTTACTTGTTAAACAAAATAAAAATCACCGGTAGTGTGATTTGCTGGAAAGTTGGTGCTTGTGAAAGTGGAAAAAGTTGTTTAACCACTGATTTTTACTAGGTACAAATAGTAAAGGGATTTACATAGCCTCAATTTTTTCACACGAACATCTGTGATTTTATTGTTCTATGCGTCAACGAGCTGTGTCTGTGGAAACCCAAAAAAATATGAATGCTTTGCATTTGCAATGATTTTAAGAAATACTGATCCTCAAAATGGACACATTCCTTATAGAAGAAGTGAACGAAGACTAGCAATTCGTTGGTATTTATTTCATCAGCAGTGGAAATTATTATTGAAAAATGAGCATTAATATCATGGTTATGAAAAATCTTTTATTTGGCAATATGTTAACATAATTTTTACATTTCAAAGTTTTAAAGTACTTTTGCAAAAAATTTTTAACCACCCTTCCATTTTATTGTTCTTTTCCAAAGAATATTGATTACACAAGTTTTGAGAGCTTCTCCCAAAATTATACTGTTTTATTTAAATTAAAATCTAGAACAATATTTTTATTTTCAAGATTAAAAACAATTTTACAACCATCTGGAATAAGATGAAACATGATTCAACTGTTTTTTCTTCTTGGAGAATTTTTCTGTGCCCCCATCCTTTTAACAGTTTGGGGGTAAGTCATTATACCAACATCAATTTTTTGACGACCACAATTCTGTGCATCTCCCAAAAACAGCGCTCATGAAACTATGGTATATGATTTCCTGTTCCTTAAATACCTTTCTCTTTGATGTGAGTTTCATGCAGACCATTTCTTTTAATTGTACACATTGTCAAAATAATTGTGTGCAATTTTGAAAACAACCAATGCCCTTACACAATTTCAATAGGTCCAACTACTCCAAAAAATTATACACTATTTTCCCAGTACATATAAATTGGAACTTCTCTGAATTTTAAATACTTTATTCTTGGTCCATGTACTTATAAATTTGTCCTATTATTTTTACAGCATGTTGACTCAATACATCATAGCTCAGACTAAGTTCCCAATACCAGCACCCGAGACAGCATTGACACCACGTCAAATGCAGTATCGGCAACTGTTCAAGTCATCAACAATCTTCAGTTTATAGGCTACACGATGGTTTGGTTTTAACGTCTTACGTTAACAGATCGTTTGAAAATCCGTGCACAATTAATAGCGGGGTCTTCATTACTTGGTTTCGTTTGAAATTATATAGCTTTCACATTTTATATAGATGTATGTTCGTTTAGTATAATTTGATAGATATTAATTTATATAAAACCATGGTTAACGTTAACATTATAACAACCTTAATTGGCAATGGTATCACATGTGCCGTGCCTGGGTGGTAGGTCAACTCGTATGCGTACTTAACTCATACTTTTATAACTCATACTCATTTGGTCAACTCGACCCGTAAAATATTTATTACTGAATAATTTACTGGCATGCGGCTACAGGTTGACATCCGGTGGGTACGAGTTGGTGAAGTACCAATTAATTTAACTGTCAGCACCTTTATTGAGATAATGAAACAGGCATATTATGGAGGAAGGAAGACGTCACATTAGTTCTATTCCATTATGAAACTAACAAGGAAAGGCACATTGTTCCTAAAAGGATCATTTTTCTAAAGTTGCATATTTTTCTGATTAATCAATCCATCACATCTGTTAATAATAACATATAAGGGCATTCTAAGTTATGTGTGTTTTGTTAACTGACCCATTATTCTTCGTCCCTCTTTTGAATACATTTAATATTTTACGCGTTTCGTTTATATTTCAGATCAACGGTATCCATTTTGTGCTACTGCTGAGTGTCCAAGTCTGTGTAACTTTTGTGATCCAATAGCCAGCATTTTGGGTTATCCATTCATATCAAAGGGATGTATGATTTAAATTATTTATATTGACTTATCCTATCTGTGGCAGTCTTTTACCTCATTGAATTGTTTTTTTCAGGACCTCCAAGATACATCTAGGTCTTTCTGAATTTCTTTAACATGTTACAACAAAAATAGTATGAGAATTCTTGTGTTTTTTGACAGACCCAAACATCCTCGTCTAGTTATTAAGCAATATCTGTTGGGTGATCTAGTAAAATGTATATGTGCTGACAGTGAATCCTCAACGGTTAGGCCATATAAACACCAATAAACTTTTAATTTTCATTGAATTGTGTCAATATGGAATACCTTTTGTGAGATCACCCAATTAAGTTCCTGTTGTTGTATGCTCGCATTGGGATAGTACTGACCATCAACCCCAAAAACACAATGGGTTTGACAGACAGTATCGTCACGATCAGAGCAGACTTTACCACAAACAAAGACATGGAATCAATTGTCATAGTTTAGGAATGAATACAGTGACTGGTACTGGCTCGACATTTGTAATACGGCAACAACACAGATATGACCCTTATCATCCAGGTATTATTTTCAGTCACTGAGTTAAACTAGAACTTGAACTCTGGTCCATGCCTGATGATCGTCGAAGATATTGCCACCTTTTAAACAATAACTTTAAAATGACTATTTATGAAAATGTATTTTCAACAGTTAATGATACATGAAAATACATATACATGTAACAATCAGAAGATCTTTTCAGTATTGTTTGTTTCTTTTCGTTTTACAGTTATCCTTCAAATTACATTGTGTTGTCTCTTCCCTATAAGTGTTGTTTTAAAACTGAACCAAACATTTAAATATTATAACACTTGATCGAATTTGTCATTGTACAAGACCTGCACTCACCTCCTGAGGGGATCATGTAATGATCAAGCTGTGATGATACAGTATTTAATTTCACCACAACGTAATTAGTGTAAGCTCTGTGTTCGTCCAAAAGACAAACACTAATGTCATTAGATCGTTAATTGTCAAAACGTTTACAAAAGATGACCTAATCTGACTGCTACACCCTCCTGAACACCTAGAGTTTTGTCAAGACAAACTCTGAATCTCTAGTTTTCACATGGTTTGGTTTCCTGTACATCTCTTTTTGCAATTCTCATGTGTATGGATGCATTTTTACACTTTTTTTACAGACATTTACCGATGGCGTACATTGCCTTTAATTAATATTCACTTAAAATTAATGCATTGTCAACATTGATTTGTTAGTTAATGTCCAGTGGTCCGCATGGAAGGATGCAGTACAAGGAGATAAAGCTTCGCTAATGGACAAACGTTCTTATTCCGATAAATGCAACATGTGGTATGTTTATTATTTGATTACATGTATGGTATTGTGTATCTTCCACCTCAATTCAATGAGTCTTTGGGCAGCCATCCGTTATTTGGATTTTATTTAACTATTTTTTGAAAATGTTGACCCGCTCTGGCAAAGGCGAACTTCTCGGCATTTTACCATAATGCGTAACAGGCACGAGGTCAAAACTGTCCTAGGTTGAGATTTTCATGTGACCATTTTATAGGTTGAGATTTTGATGGAAAAAGAAAAATCCTGAAACTTTGTTGGGAACATTGTTAATTTTCACGATAAATTTGGGAGGTCACTCGAAAAGTCAGGTCCAAGTTTAGGGTTTGCCAGAGCCAGTCTGTAAATGACTATATATGTCGGTATCTGTGTTCATAGATGAAATGCCAGTAAACTTGAAAAAATGGGAAACGGTAAATGCCTTTTATATTAACTTTCTTTCTATTTGGTTCGACAGCACATTCGGGAAATAATGCGACCAACTGCTTCAGGAAACAATGCAACCCTAGTAATGTGAGCCTACCTGTAGACATGGTGCATATCTCTTATAGAATACTTTATCTGTCATATGACTTTATCTGTCATATGACAATGTCATCAACTATCTCTGCCATTATGCTATGTCATTAATATCTGTCATAATTTTTTATAAGACAAGGTCTTGACAAACTAAAAACACATATCTCAGCTGCAGCATCAGTAAGTTAATTACATGATTACAAAACTACAAAAAATATCAAAATTGTCAAAATTATTATTCTAAAAGCTTATTTAACTATTAAGTTGGTAAAGGTACAAATCATCTTAAGAAGTGTTTCTGTCCAAAAGTACTTTTCATTTCAGAGGAAAATACAAACAAAATATGACATTTTCAAACCGTGCAAAATTGGCAATGCTTTGTTTCCAGTGTTCTGTGAATGTTTCTTTCAATCTTTTTCATGATTAAATAGACTCCCTGAAACGTTGCGGTTGGTTTGACTAAATGTATATCTTGATTCATAGAAAGTAAACATATTCATAGAAGCAGTTTTGTAACATAACCAATGTTGTACCTTCCTTTAATATATATCTTGATTCCGAGAGTAAGCATACTCTATAGAAGCAGTTTTACCAACATAACCAATGTTGCACCTTCCACTTAATATATATCTTGATTCAAAGAGAGTAAACATACTCATAGAAACAGTTTTGCCAACATAACCAATATTTGTACCTTCCCTTTAATCCTATACCCCAAATCCTGCAAAATCCTGCAAAATCCTCCAAGGGCACCTTTTGGAAAACATTCAGCACTGTTGGAAACTGGTGCTTTCACCTCTTCAAATGGGGAAAAGTACTACCTGGCAAGAAGTACCTGCAAGCAGTACCAGGCCATAAGTGCTGAATATGAAAGATCAACAAGCCATGAAGGTGTATTTTGAAGATGAGGCATGTTTCCAAAAGTGCGCTGATGGATTTTGATTCAAAGAGAAGTAAGCATACTCCTTAAAGCAGTTTTTGCTAACTGTAATGTTGCTTACCTTCCCTTTAATATATCTTGATTCCAAGAGGTAAAGCATACTCATAGACAGGTTTTTTGCCAACATAACTCCAATGTTGTACCTTAATTCCTTTTAAGAAAATTTCTATACTAAGTGTACATTAATTGTACCCACAGCCAGCTGTTTTTCTTCAATGGGTTGGAGATTACCAATGGGCAATCAACAGAATTGAAATGTAACACCTGGTAGGTCTCTAAATAATACCTGTCACTCTGCAAACACCAATTTGAAAATTATTTTGTTACAAAGATCCTTTTTATTTGTACAGTATTTTTATATGCCAATTTGGAAGTGTGTTCAGCTGCGCGATAGAGTGTTGCTACTGTACATACGCAATTAATACTGCATATAATCAGAGAGCATATGGCTGTATGTCGATTAAGATTGCTTCAGGCCTAGGGATGGGGAGTGAGGAAATATTTTTGGGGTATATTTACCAACACAAAACTCAAATTTATCGTCTTTAGCGGACAAATAAGAAATACCAACAAGTTTAACAACTGACCAGACACTTACACTTGTAAAATTGAGTGGCCCGACCCCCTCGCTTTGGCTATACCTTCAAATAATTTCAATGACAATTGCTAAAGCAAAATGCAATCTGGTCTCACTAGATTAATATTAAGATGTTTCCCTATTTGTACAAGGAATTGAATTAAATGTATAGAAAACGGGGTTCCAGCTGCTTGTTACAGAGCCCTGTCAAAACTCTCTCTAAATGTTGAGTAGGGTGGTGGGGAACGTTTTGGGAGCTAACTTGTTTAAAAGGGCTGAAGGGTTGTGTCTTAGAGCACCTCCCAGTGGTGCCCAGGCAATACAAACCTGCATGGGATTTGAATTGCCCAGGTACCATTGAGAAATAACATGGTGACGACGACCCCTTGACATGAAAGAATACATATGCTTGGAAGCATATTATCTTTGAGAAAGGGTTTCCCAGCCGAACTACTTCACAACAATGTTCACTTTTGTTTGTTTGTTCCTCGCAGCATGCTACCAACTGGCTTCCTGGGATGTGTGAAAATAAATGCCTGACTGCAATGGTTGAACCCCAGCGAACCTGACAACATTGAGAGTATTAATATTAGGCAATTAATAGGCATTTACTTTAGATGTAGAATGTCTTTTAGGGTGGAGGAGAATGTCAGGAGTTGGCTTAGGGGTGGAGGAGAATGTACAGCAGTTGGCTTAGGGGTGGAGAATGTGGGAGTTGGCTTAGGCGTGGAGGAGAATGTACAGTAGTTGGCTTAGGGGTGGAGGAGGTATACAGTAGTTGGCTTAGGGTGGAGGGCCTTGATGAGTTGGCTTAAGGTGGAGGAGAATATGTACAACAGTTAGCTTAGGGGTGGAGAGAATGTACAGCAATTGGCTTGAGGTGGAGAGGGAATACGATAGTTGGCTTGGGGTGGAGATGTACAGTGGTTAGCTTAGGGGTGGAGGAGAGTGTACAGTAGTTGGCTTAGGGGTGGAGGAGAATGTACAGTTGTTGGCTTAGGGGTGACTTAGGGGTGGAGGAGAATGTACCGATAGTTGGCTTGGGGGAGAATTGCAGTGGACATAGTTGACCCAGTGCTAAAAAGGTGAGTGAGTGGGCATAGTTGACAGTGCTAAAAGTGGAGTGCAGTGGGCATGGTTGACAGTGTCAAAATTGGAGTGCAGTGGGCGCAGTTGACGGGGTGTCAAAAAGTGGAGTGCAGTGGGCATAGTGACAGTGTCAAAGAGTGGAGTGCAGTAGGCATAGTTGACACTGTCAAAGTAGATGCAGTGGCATAGTTGACAGTGTCAAGTGGAGGATGATATTGACATTTGTGTGCTTAAATGTAGATGTAAAGTTCTGCAGCGCACACACAAATCAGAATCTACAGTGACACTCAAACCGACGAAGAAATAAATAATAAATATTTCAATTTTTTTTAACAAAATTGTTTGCTTAGTATTTTTATTTTTTTTCTGGATGAAAAAAATTATGAGAGGATGATCCTGTGGACAGGAGCTTACTAATGGACAACAGTTCTGGAAGGATTCCTGTAATGGTAAGGGGTTTAGGGTTATAATCCCTGATTTCTCCACCCTTAGTCCAAAGAAATAAACCCAAGTAAAGATATATTCCTCTGTGTTTGGGCCGATTTGAAGGTAAATAAATTTAAATGTTGAATTGTTTTTTTCTTGGGGTTAAGGAAGTTATAAGCTTTCATTTGAGACATTGAATGAAAAAAATCCATAAAGTTAGTACGATAAAATAAAACCTCAAATTCATAAAATGCTGACCTACTGTTTCAATGCTCCAAGAGGTGTGTGCAGTGCTCGGATTGGGCCCAGTGTGTTTCAAAGGTCTATAAAGTGTGTGTTGTTATTTATCAGTTGATATGAATAAAAAACAATTTCAAAGTTTGTTTTATTGTCTTGGTGGATTTTTTATTTAATTAAATTTTAAAAAAAATGTTTCAAATTTTTGCGTGACGTACACCTGGGCAGAGAATAGAAACAAGGTTTGCTAGCATGCCTTTTAACCCATTAATGACGACACTATGTAATAAAAAGCAGTCATGAACTACTTTAGCTAGCATGCAACATAGCTTTGTAACTTTGCAAGGTGAAGAGGATAAAGTGAAACTGTAATAATAGTAAACGTGCCACAATCTCTTGGTATAGCGTCACAATTTTATGTTAATAAATAAGTTGGCATGGGAGGCATGGCAACCCCTTAAATTAAATTTCATTTTTTAATTGTGAAAACAGACAATGGCAAATATATTCTCCAATAGCATGGGCGGATCAGAACATTTTAGAGGCTGAGAATCAAAAACAATTATTTCTCAGTACTACAAAATTACAATGAAATAATCAAAGGGAGAAAAACAAGCACCTGTGGGAATGGGGTGCGTTCTCCCCTCCACCCCCCCTCTCTTTTCTTTTCTTTTTTAAACGATTTTGGGGGATACAACCCTCAGATCTGTAATGAATAGGCATACTTTGTATTTAACTGTTAAAAACGGTTTATTTCATGAACCCTTTTAAAGCCTCCTTTTAAACAGTTTCCTACATTCAGATTTCATATTTTTTTTGGTTTAATAATGAAATTTAGCTATAATTCTATTTTATGGGGATCTCTTGAGCCAATCGGGAGATATATCCATAAATTTATATTTTCATATTGTCCGTTTAAAATCAAATTGGAGCATTAGAACAGTCTTAAAAAACCCTCCGAGACATAGACTCATAATATGACATCTACAAGAGTACCAGTGAATAGGGTTTACTCCGTGCAAAATTGTTAAGATTCTGTTAAATAAAATGGGACACACTTGTTTAACATGTACATTTACATCAGGTTTATTTTAGTTTTGGTAAAACCATGAAGTGTTCACAAATGTATCATGTATAATGATGTTTCCAACAGTGCCGTTCTTTTTATTCAGGGGTTTACAAACTACGCAAAACACAGAGGACGTTTCAACACAATATTATCAGATATTACCACAATAATATTTTATTTCAGAAAACCTATAGGAGGACTACCAAGCCAAATAGTGTTTTGAGGCTTCAATTATTTTATTTGTCATAAGGGTTTAAAAATGTATATTGTTTCTCAAATGGTCCGTGTGTATAACACAGACCACAGTTCAAGTGTTTAAAAGAAATCAAGGGTATTTTAGTTTAGGCCCTAAAAAAAAAAAAAAAGTCTCTTGTTTTCCACGTACATTACTTCAAAACCCATAAGACAGCATTTATAGTTTGCTATGAAATTTTTGTCAGTGCATTAAGTGTTGGAAATTCTGCCACGCTGTGTTTTAATGACAATGGGCTGCGAGGCCTCTCTTTTAATACCATGTGTTATATAAAATTTGGGTCTAGTTCCAATAACCGTGTACAGATGTATTTCCATGGTTGGCAAACATTTGAAGCTGACCTATGACAGAGACTTTGGCATTGCCAGTAATAGTTAAATCAATCTTACTTCATCTTGTTCGTTTAAATGTGACTGACTCTGATTTTTCTTGTCGGTAAAAGCCACTTTGTCAAAAGGTGAATTAATCTTGACTAGTTTGTAACATGGAAAGGGAAAAAGCCGAATCCATGTTGCTGCATGATTTAAGTGACCTTCAAAGTTAGAAAATTGTTGACTCGATGTTTTGTATTTTTTTTATAAATATAATAGCTGAAATTTACAATGTTTGTTTACAGTCGTTGCTATGATGACGGACAGGCAAGATGTGATACTAATACAGCACACCAGGTAAGTTATGACTTCAAATAGCATTTCTACACAGGAATATCATACAATGCACATTCAATACACAACAGAATTGATTTTAATTATATAATTACATATAATTATAAAAAATACATATAAGTCAAATTTTCTATGTAATTAAACCGTGTATTATATTATTATGTTACTAAATATGCGCATCCTTAGAGTATTAAATTCAATCACTTAAAATAAATTTTAATATCAATCACCAAGTTTAAAAAACGGAATTTTCTTCAATTTAAAAAATGTTAAACACT
The DNA here is from genome assembly GCA_029582265.1 of Zoroaster sp. YZ-2022. Classification (NCBI taxonomy): domain Eukaryota; kingdom Metazoa; phylum Echinodermata; class Asteroidea; order Forcipulatida; family Zoroasteridae; genus Zoroaster; species Zoroaster sp. YZ-2022. The sequence continues at coordinate 21,189,055 of CM055829.1, read as the reverse complement.
GAATCAAACCAGACACGGTTATACAATATAAACAACCAATCACAAGGCTTAAAAAAGAAACCCCATTTTATATAAAACTAATAGTAATTTTAAATTCAGTTAAAGACCCCAAAAATAACCTATAATAACAGTCGAGTTGAAAAGATGGACTGCTGTGGGTGAAAGTAGAATCTAAGCCGGTATGTGCCATGGGGCACGATATCTACCTGATTTTTGGTATGTGTACGATAGATACCCAGAGGTTTGTCTTATCTCTAGTTATTGCATTTAATTTATTTATACACATGCTTTGGCAGTTTCATTTGGATTAATGGGTGGTGAGAAGATAAGTGGTTAGTGACGATCATTTAGCATTTTAGTGTATTAGCCTGCTGGAGGATTAGTGTATTGCGCAGGCAGGAGTCGGTGGAACTTGGAGTCAGGGGAGAGGAGTGTGTGCTCACTGAACTGAATCAGTTGTTAAACCCAAACACTGGGGACGGAGGTGGTTGACTTGGGGATGTGAGGAAGTCCTCAGGCTGATGTGGAATAGAATCTGATGTCTTGGGAATGGTGTTTTGTTTGAGAAATCTCGATAGCCTCTGTGTTGAGTTAGGCTGCCTGCCCAGACGATTCAGTGGTCACAATGGCCCAGTTCTTGAAATCTCTTTGACCGTGTGCGCGGTGTTCCTTTCCAGCCTCGTGGGGAAATTCGTCTGGTTTTCCCTTTTTCCACCTTACAAGGTTCCCGGTTTATCCTTGTAGGTGTGGAGAATTCCTTAAAACATTAGGGGTGGAGTAGGTAGACGCTTGATGTCTGCTTGTTGGAGGATGCGCTGGACTTTATGTGACGTAAAACCTAAGTAGGGAAGACAGGTGGAGGTTTGACTTTGAAATAATATATATTCACACTAAAAACTTTGGTAACACTTCCAATTTTAAATACAGCTTTGTGTCGTCTCCATCACGCAAAACATCAAGCAGAACTTAATATCAACAAAGTTTTAAAAAGTTTAGTAGGTGATATTTCCAATCTTTTGAAAAATTTTACAAAATGGTAGCTTGGGCCAAAAACTAAAATTCCTATACACTTCTGGTCACAGGTCGGCTTCAAAATCCCGATACAGTGACGTTTAAATTTTTTTGCCCAACCAGTGAAATACGTGATACATATGCACAGTTATTTGGAACCAGGGCCCAAAATTTCCTGTGAGCTTACACAAAGTATGGTGGCTAAGAGGGCCTCTGCATAAAATCGGACAAAACGCTAATAGCCCTATGAACAAGTTGTTTAAACAGGGTCGTGGGGCAATGGATCCAGCAATTTTGGCTGGTGGACATCGTTTCAACAAAATAAATTTAAACCTTTAAAATGCTGGCACCTGGATTTGAGGAGGCAAACCGCAGAGTCCAGAAATGAGACCTTTTGGCCCTTTAACGTGAACTGCATGTTTTGGCCTTACTTATCCATCCCAGGTTGATAAAATGTTTCAAATCAATTTACAATTTTCCCAAAGAAAGTTACTTACACTTATAGGACAGTATTACAGCTGCCAACAAATATTCATGATGCTACTCTCAAAACCTAAATTAAATTTAAAATGTTTCAGTTAGGAAATAATGTAATACAACCGCCACTTATCTATCCAAATTTGACAAATATCACATATTTTTTCCTTTAAAAGATGATGGAGAAACATAAGGAGAGGAAGTGTAGTTAAGTGAGATTGGAAACGATTGAGCAATTAATGTATGTACAGCCAGTGAAATGTCTGCTAAAAACACATTGTGGTTGGGTTTGACATTTCCTTCAGTTATATCTTTAAAATAAACTCATGAAAATACAAAAGACATTTGTTTCATAAATCACCAATAATTTGAATTTCAAGTTTAGGTAAAAAATGGTCTCCGGTTTCTAGTCATCGACCGGCTTTTTTTTTTGCCAACAGGGAAATACGTGACCACATTATACGCGGGAACAAATTTCCCATATACAAAGTGTAATTGGCTAAGAGAGGCCTCACAAATCAGACTAACGTTCATACCCTATGTGAAAAAGTCGTTTAAAACACCGAATGGCAGAATTCCAATCGACCCAAAAAATTTGGATGCAATTGGACATAGTTTCATAGCAAAAAAAAATTAAAAATTAAAAATGCCGAGGCGTCGCGCCCGCAGACCATAAACTGGAGACTTTTGGCTTTAGTAGGCAAAATAAAAATGTCACTAGGGAAAGAAATATTAAAAAATGAAATTAGAAACACTAATTAACGTCCCATGAACACCATGATCATTTTTATCTTTTCTTCAGTACTTGCTTGAGAGGAAGTGTCTGAGGTGTGAAGACAAACCAAACAGGTATAACTCTGACATATTTCAGTTTAAAAAAATCACATTTATGTAAAGCCACGTTTCATTTGCAGCATATTCACTTCCCTCTGGTTAAAATACATGTTAAACGAGATAACACACTCGTACATGTATAATAGAATTCTAGTAATACCGTCTAATTCCTTTAATCGGCAGATACCAGCCCTGGGCATGATCGAGGTGGAAACCGTGTTAACCACCTTCTGCGCCACCAATCGCCAATTCTGTCATTTGCCCCAACCGCAGGATACGATCTGTGTTCCTGATTACCGGACACTGTGTGCCCAAATTCTACGAATAATACGGCAGCCATTTGATCTGCTAAATAAATTGGGAACTCGTCTATAAATAACTCAAAACTGAGCCCAAAAATGTCACAAAAAATCAAACATGAAGGCTTCAAAATCGGGTGGGTTGACGTGTCTTTTCGTGTTTGTTTGGCCAACCAGTGAAATATGTGATACTGACTTGCATACACACAGTTATTGGGAAACCCAGACCAAATTTTCCATACACAAAGTATGGTGGCTAACAGAGGCCTACAAACAGGCAACCATTTTCCTCTGAAAAAAATTCCAAAGCGGCAGAATTCCAGTTGCTCCAACAATTTGTTGTCGTTCCTTAACAAAACAAGAAAATTCGACACAGGTTTCAGGCAACGCGCGCGAGACCGAAACCAAGAGACTTTTAGCCTAATACGCAGTAGGCATGGGTGGTTTTAAATTTTGGCTAGCTGGTTTTCAGGTTTTAACTGTGATTTTAATTGAATAAAAGAAAAATAAAGTCCTTATATAACACATGTTGATGTTTTTCACCGTATAATCAGCGGAAATACAAAACTACTATTAATTATTCAATGTTGCTTATTAATTTATATGAATAAAACATTTCTATATTTTATTACAATACAAAACTATAACTCTCGGGTTATTACGAGTCCAAAATCATAAAGACTGTACTAAATCCTAGTTTTTTATAATTACAAATCTTATTCCACTGGGCTATAATTTCTTCATTTTCAAATATACTAGCATTAGTAGAGACTCGAAGATTAATCAACACGTGCCTGTTTCTGCGCATCGTGATTCAAATATGTTGCGTATTTGCAAATTTATATTATTGGCTGTTAGTTGCTCACCTTACCTGCTATTACGAATGTAGGGATTGTAAACTAAGAAAATTATTTCTTATAATGTGTATATAACGTGCTGAAGTATATATTTGCGGGCCAAACTTATTGCTAAAATAGAATAATTCATCCATTGGGATGAATGATAACGAAAATGCGTTGCTTTAATAATGTTGCTGAAGAACAAGGATATACGAGGACCGGTAAAAGTAAGCCTCGACTGTCGGGATAAATTGCCCCCTCTGGGGCTCAAAAAAACGATGATTTTATAAAACCATGTTTTTATTTTTGAAAAACAAATTTGGCGGTATTTCGGTTTAGTAAAAAAACGTGATTACTCCGGTTTTACCGAAAACCCTAATAAACAGAAAAAAATTACGGAAAGAATGTAGAATACAAGCTGCGCACCTATCCAAATAATGAACAAATCTGTTTTTAAAGATAATAGAGGACACAATTAAGAGAGAGGAAAGTGTAGTCAAGTGCGGATTGGGAAATGATATTTTATACACATTGTACTGAGGGCGGTTGGGTTCATTCTTTTCCAAATCAACAAAATGCACACACTAATTTATTAACATTCTAATCCCACCACCAAAATAAGTCTAGATCAACTGTCCCGTGTCAATGTGTGGTAGGCTATACAAGGTTCCGATTTAAAAATATTTGTCACTGCGAAAGAGGTGCTTGCCAGCCGCCGTTTTGACCGTCCCCTCTTTATGCGTTCCGGATCAACTGGCGGTATCATTCTCACTGGATGCTTATTCTCTCTGTATGAATACTAGCCCTGATGGGACCCTATCTACAGTGCAAGTACACTTCCGATAGGGTCCTGACCCAAAAGTTTCCCGTTCATTATACCTGTAACGTTTGCACTGAAATTTTCTCCTTTTTTACCGACTTCATTTTGCCGACTTCAGGCACTGCTCAGTCTTAACTGACTCTTGGAAAGCTTGATTTTGCTAAAGATGTCACAAAAAAGCAGGATTTCCTCGGTTCCAGCCATCGGGTTTGGTAAAAAGGAGAAAATGCAGTGCAACAAATATACAGCTGAAAAACTGTTAATCGGGACCTATCAGGGGTGTACTACACTATTAATGAGTTCTATCGCTATATAAAACCATGCTATGGTGATAAAGTTACCCAAATTGCCGGTGTCGACCGAGGACAACGTCGTCACGCTAGGGTCGTCTTAGTCCCCTAGACCTGGTGTGCAGGCCCTGGATGTCGTCTGTTCCTGGGTAGCCGTTTGGTGTAGCGCTTCACTTTATTAGTTCGTTCGTTGGCGCTTATAAGTTCCACCTACATGTTCTATATAGTTTTGTTGGTCATTTGGGACCACAGGATCTGAAATACATACAATTTTCAAAAAACCTGCAGAGACTACATGTCGCGTTCATACTGTGTATAATCTTATTTTAAGGAAGGTACAAAATTGTTAATGTTGACAAAACACTTCTATGAGTATGTTTACCCTTTGAATCAATGTATACAGGACTATAGTGGGGTGTGCCACTGAATTTTCACTAGAATGAATTTGTCTTGAACTCACACATATAATTGGCACATGTCCCCCTTTGATGTCCTCCATTAGGGGAAAACAAAAATACAAATACACCCTAAATCTGTGGCTACGCCCCTGGAAAGGTTGATACCATCATCAGCTTTACACCAAATAAGTTTTACATGAAAAATGTACAATTGATTTTTTTGTTTTGAATTACCCAAATTCTATACCTCTTCATTACAGGCAATTTTCGTTTACTCAGTGACTAAATAAATACTTAACAGTAAATTTATATTACCGTTGCTGCTCCATAAATGAGCCTGTACTTTTCAGTCACTGTGTTCATCTTAAAATAGGGAAAACCGATTCCATGCCCACTGTTGAAAATCTAACTCTAATTGTATTGATACTGTCCCTTTAAAGGTTTCTGTTTGTTTGTTACTGATGCTGTTATTATTGTTTTGAAATATTTTTTATTTTGATAATATTCTGTTGTTCCCTTTGTTTTGAGTTAAACACCTTCAGCGGCAAATCACTGAAATCTTAATTTCTCCTCGAAGGAAACACTGGTGAGGTGTTGTGATAAAAAAATATAAACAAGCTGTGATTAAAAATCAATTAAACGTCTGCTAGGGACATGGTAGAGAATCTCATCTGATAGAAATCAACGATTGATCCAGATTCATCGTTTGTTCTTTCTCATATTCTGGTGTTATATTGGAGCTTTATATTGTTTCTGTGTTTATATCTCCAAAATTTGTCAATTCATTTAAATCAGTATTATCATTGTATTAAGCGCCATTCATTGCTTCAGTCAGCTCGTCTTAAACATTTTAATAATAATAATAATAATAATATGGGACTTCTGTTTTATCCCCCATAACTATTGTTGCTCAAGGCGCATTATATCATTACCACCACTGCTCATAAGGCTCGTAAGGCTTAAATCGTTCCTGAAACCATCTCAGCTCCTGGGGGTATACAGCTCAGTGCTGCCATTACAGGCATATAATTCAATCAACCAACTCTGCCCTCACAGAATTTTCCATTTACTTCCTGGGTGAGAGAGAAACAGTATGGTCAATGTCTTGCTCAAGGACTGATATGCAGCCAAGGTTTCAGACCATTCTGCTGTAACACCCAGAACTTGAGTCCGGTAAGATGAATAACTCGGCCACGACACTCCCACTTACTGGTGCCTTATACTCATTACAATTTTATTGCTTGATAAATAAGAACTGAGCTTATGTGAGGTTGGTGTTTCACCATTTCAACCTAGACGTTTTTGTCTAGAATGATGTATAGTTCTGTTTCAGTAAGTAGAAAGACTAGTTGGTGCACCAACACCAAGCAAAATACCTAATTTTACTAGCAAAATAAAATACTATTCTTAGTCCTCAACGCTTTTGTCAACTACCTGTCTATCTAAACATTAATGAGAATAAATACAAAAGAATTGAAATATTTTGCATCAGACTATCAGAGCCCCAAAATCGTATATTTATGAAAAATATGGGTAAATTTTAAAAATTTTAAACTTGTCCAAATAGGCTGTAACTCGGTGGCTGTATTTCTGCATACACAGAGGTTCATTCTGTGTAATTTTGAACCGAATCAGTGTTTATTTCAGGGTGAAAAACAATCTTACTTGTTTTTTCCCAAAATTTGGATTTAAATGAAATTTTTCAAAATAGTTGATACTTCCTGGGGGCAATAATAAGTTACCTAGAACCCATTTTCGTAATTTGATGTCTATCTTGTGTTTGAAAATGTTAAAGTTTATGAAAAAATATGGGTGAAATTGTAATTTTAAACTTGTCCAAAATGGCTGTAACTCAGTGGCTGTATTCTGCAGACACAGAGGTTCATTCTGTGGTACAGAAACCCGATGGAATAATTTTGTTTCGAAGTGAAAAAAACGACAATGCTTACCCCTTGTCGTTTTCCAAGTATACAAAATTTATTTTTTCAAAATGATTGATACTTTCCTGGGGAGACGTAATAGGTTACCTAGAACCCATCGTTCTATATAATTTGGGAATAATTGTCGATAAAATAATAATATAAAAAAAAAAAAAAAAAAAAAAAAAAAAATAATAATAATAATAATAATAATAATTAAAAAAAATAAAATAAAAAAATAAAAATAATAATAATAATGATCATTGTAAAAAAGTGCGGAGAGTTAGTCAGAGTGTCGACCAGGTATTTGGATGACTCAAAGTCCGGGCGAACCGGCATGGTGATCACCGTAGCACCCTTCTGGGAGGTCGCTACCCTCCCGGTCCCTTTTCCTTTCTCCCCTTCGTACATTTCCTCCACGTTCTAACCTTTGGGGAGAGACATGGCGGTCCCAAACGTGCCACAGCAGCAGCTGCCATGTCTCTATATGTCAGGGCAGGATTCGAACCCGGACATACCAGCCTGGAACTGGGCCCCTGCAGTGTGTGGTGGACTAACAACACGCCATTTATCCTATTGGTATTTGCAGTTGAATTTGTACTACTTAAATAAAATCGTGATTATTATAAAATTAAAAAAATTCAATTGGCACCCGGGGCTGAACCATTATATAACTGAACTGCAATTGACAAAGTGGACTAACAGCTTGCATATTTATCTATGTCAGTAGGTGCAGTTAGTTTAATTTACTACTTATATAATCGTGATTGCGTAACAATATAAAATTAAGAATTCAATTGGCGCAGCTGGTTGAAACAGTTGGCGGGAAAATTTGCCAGTACAACGGCAGACTAACTGGCATACGCCACGAATCAGTTGGCATTTGAAGTTTAGTTTAATTTAATACTACTTAAATAAATAGTGATTTGCAACCATGTGAAATACAAAAAGAAAATAGCGCAGCCATGATTCAAACAACCCTGTTTATGGTGAACAGCGGACTGCCGGCTTGCGCCGCAATCCCTGTTTACTATAAGCAGTTGAATTTAATACTACTTTAATAATAGTGATTGCGCAACTATAAAAAAATGAAACATGAACTTGACGTTGGCTGGGATTCATAAAAGAGCCGCCTATAAATTTGGTCAACACAAGTACTGTCCCAGGTTGCGCCACCAATCCTTTTGGGTATTAAAAATGGAATTTAATACTACTTAAATAAATTGTGATTGCGCAAATGGTAGGATTCGAACCAAGGTGGCATACAATTGATCAGCAGGCGCACTTTCTGGACTAACCATACAGCACAATCCTGTTGGTATGGGATTAATTTAATATTACTAAATAAATCATGATTGCACAACCATATAACATTAAAACGGAAATTGGCATGTGCCATTTTCTTTTTAAAAATAACTTTCAAACATTCGGGGTCCGCCCCCCTGTTAAGTCATAATTACAGCTCATGTCTCATATAATTACAGCTGAGCGTCAGTTACATAACTAAGAGAATGTATGTCATAATTACATTAAACGTCATATGACTGAATATATGCAGTTGGTTAGATTTTTAACATGATGGTTTACGTCTTCGTGAAATTAGGGGGCCCGTTCTTTTTGACATACTTAAAAATCTAATGAAAAAAAAGGTTTAAATTTTTGTAAAGGGAAAATAAATCAAAATTCATTTTATACGAGATGCAACAGGACGCATATGGGTTGACTTATACTCGTGAATAAAGTGGACCCAGAAGTATACTGGGAAGTTTAGAAATGCCATAAAATGTAATCAACGTTGTCGTCGTTTGATTTACAATACTAAAACAAAACTCAAGACATCGTTTCAACATAGGCAATTTCGAGTTCATCTTGGTCCAGATTAGTTAGAAACTGCAAGGGTTATGGGTTTATAGCTATAAAATAATAGAAAAAAGGTATTTAAAACATTAATTGTGGGCAGTTTTATTAACAATTGAAGCATTTGTTATTACCATACTGCCCTACAAGATAATATGTTTCTAATTCACCATACCAAACAAAACGAATAAACATGCATTGCAGCCACATTGTTTTTCCCCTAAACTTACATAACTAAAGCAAGGCTGGTAAAGGAATTGGACTGTTGTACATATATTGATTGACAGTGCTGAGATCGTATTTACGCAACAGGGGAATCAGACAAAAGTAGCGCAGCGTGATAAGGAAGGCCATACCAATACTAAGTTTTACAATTTTTTAAACATAACATTGGGCATTTCTGTACATAATGGAGCATCCATCCGAAAGACAAATGGAAGTATGTGCAACCTTTGTCCTAATTTCGATGTAAGCTCCCACCACTCGACGACATATTGCTTAAGCTTTATAGAGGGGCGCTGCAACAATTGCAACCTGATCCTGGAAACATTAAGTCATTACTAAACGTGTAAATACATACGGGTTGAATATAAAATCTTATGAATGTGAATCTTTGGGATTTTGTGATTTAAATTCGTGAAAAATTTGCCACATAGGGGCCTATGTGAGTTCATTATATTAAAAGTTTACTTCTGTTTTATTAGTACAGAAACTTTATATTTCCGTTCCCCCAACAGAAAGGTAACTGTTACTGCGCCTGAACGCCTAAAGCGCCACTATAATTATTTTATTCACCAAGCACAACAATACAATATGCAATTGAGTCTAGCATTAAAACGAGGAAAGTACACCATTGCTGTTTGGAAAAGTACGTTCGTTTCAAACTCTGGTTTTCAAAGAAATGTATCAACTGATGTTTCCTGCACCGACGTATGAAAAGCACTGTATGTATAAGCAGAAAGTCGTTGGTTCGAATCACGCCAGAGTGCTGCCTGTGAGTTTTTTTCCCACAGACACTCAGAAAGCACTCAGCGTGCGGTGTAAAGGCAAAAGATCAAATCGATTGTTAAAATCTATGAAATTCAACATAACAATTAACGTTGTCTCTAAGATGACACTAATTCAGACAGAATAGTTTCAATCATTGTGCTCAATTAAACTGTTCATGAAGTAAACTTTTTAAATTAGTAATAATCAAATTTGATACTACCTTACCTTGATATAATATTTATGTATAAAATAGATCAGTTCAAGATATATCACCTGTGTTTGAATTTTAAATATTAATTACTTTTTTCTGGGTAAGAAAAAACAAAATGAAAACATTATACTTTGAAATGTTCACAAAATAATAGTCAGAAGCCTAGTTTCACAATAAGTGCTTAAGAGAAGGGTGTGACAGGTTCACATAGAATTAATTTTGGGACCTATTTATACTGTAAAAACCATGCTTCTTTTGAATTTTTGTGAAATGTGCCATTTCAAAACATTTCTCACCCTTCCCTGCCTAACAGAGACAAAATAAAATCAATTGTGATCACCGACAGTTCATCGTCTGTAACATAGCAGTGCATAGAGTGAAAATTGCCATCACAATCTGTGGCGTAAAACACACTCTGGGCGATACATCTTTAACAACTATAACAGTCTGTTGTTAACAGCGTAGTATAAACGTGGATCCATGCCAAGTTTTGATTCAATGATGATGGGTGTCTTGGTGCTGATTGAAACCAAA
>CM055829.1:21093771-21178076 GCA_029582265.1 Zoroaster sp. YZ-2022 | reverse complement strand
CTTTGGTTCTTCTTTGACACCATTCCTTGAATGACAACTGTTGATCCTTGTCAGCTGCTCTTGCATAGTCGTCATGCGTGATGCTGCAGGTTGCTCAATGTTGCAGCTGTAACCTGATGTGCGTGACGTGTACGCGCAACATGCGCAGCTCGCAGGAAGCTTTTCTTGATGGGTGGACACACAGCATGTGAAGGAATGACCCGGTCATTCCTACATGTAATAATGTCGACCTGTTGACTGAGATGATATGCTATGTTAATAGCCTTGGATGAGTGACTATCTTTGATTATAAGATAGCTGCCACATATTCAATGTCACTATTGGATTCCCAGACCCTAAAACGTGGGTATAGGTGTTAAAAATGTATTGATATCTTTACTACTTCATGAGATATTGAGCAAAATAGCTTGTGGATGGTGGCCATCTTGGAATTCAAGATGGCGGCCACAATTTTCAAACATTTTGTGTCACCAAATTCCTAGACCCCTAAAATGTGGGTATAGGCGTTTCAACTGTCTCGATATCTCTACCAGTTAAGGAGATATTCAACAAAACAGATCCACAATGGCGGCCATTTTGAAATCCAAGATGGCCGCCATACGGAAATGCCAATTTCCGGTGGCCCCTGGACTAAAAATCTTTGTTTTGTGTTACTCTAACCATGTGCCAAGTTTCATGCTTTTAAGGGAAAGTGCACAATTGATCAGCTAAGCTGCCCCACTATGTTTATTTCATAAAGCAAGTAGTTCAGTAAAAGATAAGATGTTGCAGGAGCAGATTCAACTGCACATGACAAAAAGGGGAGGGGAATACTGTCCAGCGGTATAGCCACGGGGGCGGGGGCCTGGGGGAACGTACCCCCACAAATTACCAGTGCTCCCAGGGTGCCCCCCACGAAAAATCCTCATAGTGCCCCCAAAAAACAGAAAAGAAAAAGAAAAGGGAAAAAACCAAACCCCTGGTCCCCCACTGAAAAGCAATGCCCCTGTGCCCCCCACTGAAAAAGTCCTGGCTACGCCGCTGACACTGTCAAATATGAGGCACGCATAAACATATATGGTGTATCAACACTGACGAAACAAAAAAGGGAGGGTTTATTGCTCCGATCCACCAATGAAATACCATACATATTTCGTGAAAATGAGCCCATCCCACTTGTGCCACTAACCCCCATACCTATGTGTGCATATGGGAGAGGATTTGTTGCTCTTCCGACCCACCAATGAAATTCCATACACATTTCGTGAAAATGAGCCCATCCCACTTCTGCCACTAACCCCCATACCTATGTGTGCATATGGGAGAGGGTTTGTTGCTCTTCCAATCCACCAATGAAATTCCATACACATTTCGTGAAAATGAGCCCCATCCCACTTCTGCCACTAACCCCCATATTCAGGTGTGCATATGGGGAGGGTTTATTGCCCCCGATCGATCCACCAATGAAATACTATAGATATTTCGTGAAAATGAGTCCCATCCCACTTCTGCCACTAACCCCCATATCCATTTGTGCATATGTACATGTATGTTGATAGGTATGTATGGGGCTGAGTTGTACGAGGGTGAGATGTACCTTTTTGATGATCTCTTTCAAATAAGGTCCATCTGGGTTGGGCACCACGCGTGCGGATGATCCTAGATTGCATGATAGTGATTTCTCTTTCCTCTTGATGTTACTGGATGGATCGAGACGAAACATATCTAGAGCCTCAAGGGCCACGTCCATCATGTCCACAGAGAGGGCTGGATTGCTCTGTGGAGTTAAACAGGCAAAGCGACATTGGCTTTTTTCATATATTCGCATCACTTCTCTGTTACCCTTAAACTTAAATAAATGCTTAAAATGGCATTTATATAGGGCATCTAGAAACCTAGAGCTCCTGGGGCCATTCGCCGGGCCTTGGACCCCACACCGGGCTTTGGTTTGTGCTCCACGCTCGTTTGATTTCATTCCCATATAATCACAATGGATTTAAGAGCTTGCCCAGCTTCAATGCTCCATTATGCATCCCTTGTATGGTTTATCAGCTCATAGTTTTGTCCACGTTTTACAACTGACATGACCTTACCAAATGAAAATAGTTGAATTCCACCTCCTGATAAGTCTGGTTCTTCACGTAGGACCGCCATTCCCATATGAATTCCTCGTACGCATTGCTGTTTTTGTCCAGAAGTCGGAAACCAGTCACATTGAGACCCCCTAGCTGGAACTGTTTCATATCCATCTCACCAATGTCCTAATTTAAATGAAAATCGTTTATTGTGAAATTAAAATCGTTTACAGACAACGGATGGATATTTACTCTATCGCGTTCTCATAAACGTCATTGCTGATGTTTCTTTAAGGCATTATACAAATATTACAAATATTACAAACTTAACTGCAATTTATTCATTTCATGGCCTTTACACCCGTGTTTTGACCATTTCACCGGTTTGTAATGTATGCATTTATTCAATACAAATAAGCATACACGTGAAAGCAGTTTTGCAAACATTACCAGTGTTGTACCGTCCCTTTAATTTGGAAACTCCGCTTCGGGTGTATACGATGTCTTACATCTTATGTAAATAATCATCAAAATTAATACTCCTGGCTTCAAAGCGTTTTAATATTCCAAAAAGTGCAGCCGGCGGAGCATGAATTGTAAATGATCTGGACTGAATAACACGCAGCGCATACAATTAACCCACATGATAAGCTCTGTAACAAACAACGTGCCAAGTTGGATTGTCTCTTGTCTTGGATTAAAGGTATGGTTAGGAATTAAAAAGGTAAGGTTAACAAAATTGGCGAATTTTCTTACTTGATGTAATACTGATGATGGTTTTCGATTTTCACTGGAAATAATATTGTCTTAGGAGCTTTTTCCATAATTCCGAGTACGAAAAAAATCTCAATGCTGCTTCAATATTTTCTTGGTAAAGTCCCTACACACTTGGTTTTCTCGCAAAAATATACATTAAAAATCAAAGATTTACGTGTAAAGTTGACGATGATATCAAACATCCTTTGAATGCATTCACTATTTTTTCGTTAATGAAACAATGAAATAAGCTAAAAATCATTTCACAGTTTCGGTTTTATATATGTTGATTTTTGTGTCAAGTACGGATGCATTTATATACTGCCTTTTCACAACACAACATAATAAGATGACATTTTTTAGATGTCAGTTGTTTAATGTATGGGCTATCTTGATTAAATGAGAGTAAGGTACTAGAACAAGAGTTGATTCATAATACATTTTCAGTCGGCAAACCTAGAGCTATGGGTTTGCCGATATTGTATTTTACTCACGGAAAGCTGCGGTTTTGGGTGGCAGTCTTTAGAGATTGTCCATTCCCCTCCTCACCCCCCCCCCCCCCCCCCCGGCGTTGAGGGACTTTAGAGATTGTCCATTTTTTTGGGGAAAACAAAGTAAATTTGTCTGTTCATATTAGTTTTGTGTCGGTAAAATTACCCCCAAAAATGTTTGCCTGGCTACACCACTAATGTCAGCCGGCAAACTGGCGTGCAAAAGCCTTTAACCCCTGATTAGACTCACATAGCAGCAGGGTGGCGGGGATATAAATAATTGACTTGTATGGACACATGGGAAAGGTCATTATGAAGTGGGTCACCTCAGCATAAACACCAGTCTATTTTTGAAGTGCGCTTCATTCTCATTAACCCAAACCACCCCAAATCCTCCAAGGGGCACATGAAAAATTCAGCACTGTTGGAAACTGGTACTTTCACCTCTTCAAATGGGACAAAATTACTACCTGGCAAGAAGTACAGACCATAAGTGCTGAATATGAAAGATCAACGAAAATGTGGTGCATTATGAAGATAAGGGCATGTTTCCAAAAGTGCATTGACGGATTTTGGAGGTTTCCGGAAGGTTCCGAGCCAGAATACAAGACGTCTATCTAGGAATATCAACCGAATATTACTGCTACATGATAAAGACCTATATAGTCTGTCTATTATTTACTCTTCTAAATGATGACGTTTTAATCAACCAGCAGCTTATATTTACCTAGTCCGACAGTCTCCTATATTTAGAATAATGACGTAATTGTCCCAGCGACAATTACGTCATTATTCTAAAAATAGGAGACTGTGAAGGGAAGAGGCAGTCAGACTAATACTTACCATGTCCATGAAGATGTAGTGGTATGATCCAGTCACCATTCCAAGCTCATTTACCTGCAGCTATAGACAAACTCAAATTATTAGACTTTGCAGTATGCATTTTGATATGTTTCAGCTCTGACATTTTGTTTTCGTTTGCTTCGCATTGTGTTCTAACTGGTGCAAACAAAAACTCAATATTTTCCTCATGGTGTAAAACAATTTCTTAGTATCACAGTCTACTGAATATTACTCCAATTAAAATGTCAACGTTTAACTCACGGCTGATGGTTTTATGGCTCGACATGGTTCAAATAATTTGACCCTGTTCCCGGGTATAAATACAGTGAGTATTTTAAAGAGAGGGTATAGAAAAAGTGTTAATTTATAAATAACAAAATGGTTGAATTTTTAACTAGTATAAAGCGAATAATGGCATCAATCCCTCTAGAACTGATTGTAAATGAGTTGTTGTCATTTTAAGAAAATTTGTTGACAATAATTTTCTATTCAAATTCAGGGAAGCGATTCTATCGCAAATATACGCGCGCGTTGCACTCGGTGTATAGCTAGCTTCTAGTTGGCTTTCTATATCATTGGATGGTTTGTAATCGAACAATCTACTTTGTTAATTGGCTGAACAAATATTCAAGAAAACATGTTTTATTATTGCTGAGTGATTGTTGAGTGTGGTTGTGACAGTGATAGACAACATTTGGAAAGGTAAGGTCAGATTTGTAATATTTTGGTCATTAACTAGACCAGCATGCATTGCCAAATCGGCTTGCGCTTGCGCGCTGTGGTATTTGCGACGAAGTCTGGGAACGACATATTTTCATACCTTTCTCATGGTATTTTCCGACTCAGCCAAGCTGAGATCGAAGATGATGTGATGACGGCCAGCGTCGCGCATGCTCTCTAGTGTTTTCTTGATCGGCTTCTCTCCTCTCAGATTCTGGAATATCACATTGTAACCATAACGAGGGAATAACTGCATGAATGTATCAGACCGTCGTAAACCTGATATCAACAAATGACAATTTGAACAGCAAATTATACTGGATTGATTTATAATAAGTAATTGAAAAAATAGTGCAGGTTAAAGGGACATTATCGTCACGATCTAAAATAGCAAAGTTCCAATAAAAAAGAAAAATGTCGGAAATTGCCATCCGAAAAAATGCGTAAAACACGGGCAATACATCTTTAAACTGCTTGAAAATTCAAGTTATATCCTTTCACTGCCACTGGCTACAGCGGCCCAGTTGTTTCTTCATTGACAGACTATTTGAATAATTCATAGGAATTATAGCTGTTTGTTTTCCTAAGGGAATGTACTTATCAATGTTATAGACAAACAATAATACTGCCAGGGTGTCAAACTCTATATGCAAAGCTGACTTATGATGTTATTATAGTATGTTGAATTATCTATAGTTCAATTATACTAAATACTTTATAATATCACTTGTTATATTTAAAAGCGTATTGACTGTCAGTTAAGTGTCAGAACTCATAAATAATATGTAATTATTTATTTAGAACTATCTTTCAGAGGGTGACCCATCCAGCATAACTCATCATTTTGGAGCCCTCACAACGATATAAAAAATACCGAGAAGCAATACACAATTATGAAACATGTAAAACATGGAACGAGTCCCCCTTCCCTATCAGCTATGATTATAACGCTTCCTCTTCGATTAATAACTCAGGCTGGATTAAAAAAAATATATACCGAAGGCAGAAAACACACAGAGAGTTATGGTTCCTACCTCGTGGTCCATCGTAAATGTATGCAAATTCTGTCCATTTATGGTACTCCAGTAGATCCAACAGGGGCTGTACCAAAGATGGTCGCATGGACACCACGTAATCGAACTCCACGTCGGGGAAAGATTCCTTGGGGGAGAAGCTAGACAGGAAAATATATCAAAGAATAAGAGGACATCGGATTGTGGATGGGCAAACTGAACCAAAAATGTATTGATGAAATTCTTTTTCGGTGTAAAGAATAATTAATTTGATATTTGTCCTACAAATATCCTGTTCTGTTTACCTTGGTGTGATGAAGGGGATCTGTATTTGTCTACTGGTGGACGCCACCATGTTGGCAACATCGAAGTCTACCATACCCACAGTCAGGGACACATTATAAGCCAATACCACACACACTACAGTAGTGAGTAGAGGAAGATACAAACATATGAATTAAATGGGTAAAACCTGCATGATGAAGAGGATAGGTAAGACTGGAGGTTACAACTCGACGTTTCGATCAGCATTCTCCTGAGGACGATCAGAGCATACTGATCGAAACGTCGAGTTATAACCTCCAGTTCTTTTCCGAACTAATTACTACTCAATCGAGAATTAGTCTTACCTATAGGAATTAAATACTGTGTTCCTATATAGGGTCCTATATAAACTATAGAGTTCGTCAAACCAGTTTCCTACTCCCATCGGTAGGGATATCACTAAATTATCATATACAGTGTTTTTTCTTCTCCCTCTCTCTTTCAAAAGTCGGTATATGACAAAATTGGTACCACAAGAAATACGACTTGTGGTAAAATACTTCTCAGCAAACTGCTAATAATGACTTTTCAAACTACTATGAGCCATAATAATAATAATAATAATAATAATAATAATAATAATAATAATAATAATAATAATAATAATAATAATAATAATAATAATAATAATAATAATAATAATAATAATAATAATAATAATAATAATAATAATAATAATAATAATAATAATAATAATAATAATAATAATAATAATAATAATAATAATAATAATAATAATAATAATAATAATAATAATAATAATAATAATAATAATAATAATAATAATAATAATAATAATAATAATAATAATAATAATAATAATAATAATAATAATAATAATAATAATAATAATAATAATAATAATAATAATAATAATAATAATAATAATAATAATAATAATAATAATAATTATTATAATAATAATAATAATTATTATAATAATAATAATAATAATAATAATAATAATAATAATAATAATAATAATAATAATAATAATAATAATAATAATAATGTGTGGACTTATATAGCGCACGTATCCACCAACTAAGTGGTGCTCAAGGCGCATTATATCATTACCCCTGCTCATAAGGCTCATAAGGCTCATAAATCACTCCTGAAACCATCTCAGCTCCCTGGGGAGTATACAGCTCAATTGCTGCCATTACAGCGCATATAGGGCTAATCAACCAACTCTGCCCTCACAGGTACCTATTTAACCCCTGGGTGGAGAGAAGCAATTATGGTCAAGTGTCTTGCTCAAGGACACAAGTGTCACGGCCGGGATTCGAACCCACATTCTGCTGCTAACACCAGAACTTGAGTCCGGTAAGCTAGACCGCTCGGCCACGACACTCCTCAGTGAAGAATTTCAGGAAATATCCATACTGCTTTGAAATTGATGAGTGTGACATGGACCCAATTCCATAGCGCTGCTCTTAAACAGGAAAATATTGCTTAGTAAATTTATTTGCTAAAGCAAAATGTTGCGGAGAACCTGCCAGAAACAATATACATGACATGACAAATTGGCAGGTAACCTATTTTGCTTTGCCTAGTACAGCGGCGTAGCCACAGGGGGGCCTGGGGGGGGGCACGTGCCCCCCCCACAAATTTCCAGTGCCCCCCCCCAGGTGCCCCCCACGAAAAATCCTCATAGTGCCCCAAAAAACAGAAAAGAAAAAGAAAAGGGAAAAACCCATACCCCTGGCTCCCCCACTGAAAAGCAATGCCCCCTGTGCCCCCCCCCCCCCACTGAAAAAGTCCTGGCTACGCCGCTGGCCTAGTATAACTTTTCAGTGCTCAGCACATTTAAGTCTGTGCAAAGCAGCTTTATGGAATAAGCCCCGCCCCCAGGTAGGTCTTTAGTAATACCTCAAACTGTATTACCATTTCAAATGATTATTATCCATCAAATTGAATGTAATAGCAATGCTACTCTGTGTCGACTGTCGAGGACGTGAAATCCACACGGTATTTAGCAGCAGTGGTCGAGCCTTGAGGGAAAATAGAGACTTCTAAATTTCGGATGGCCTTTTATGAAAAGTATCGACTTTGGTTCCCAGGGGGCGCTGCAACGTGTCAGGAATGACCGCCAATGTCGGCTAAATTAATCACTACGTATTCCGGAGCTCCCGTCACCTCACTGACGGATGGGTCACAAAACATGGGTGTCAAAGTCGACTGCAGAGTCGTTTATTCGTAGATAATCACACGGCCGGTTAAAATTAGCATTGCAAAAAAAATATTATCTCGATTATGCTATTTATGGCTGATTTAACCTTATAATGTTATCACCACTGAATAATAAAAGTTTGTTAAAACCTGTTCGCGTCGGGAATAAAAAAGTTTTTCTGGGCCCCTGTGCGGGTTTATTTTTCCCACACACACCGTGAATGGAAGCTTCCACAGCGGGTGGCCACGTCTTCCGAGCATGTCACCGTACACGGGTGGCTCAACCGAGCATGCATACCAATATTCCGGAGTTTCCTTTGGCGTGTTTAGACGCTCTCCGATCCACGGTGCAAACAAAAATTGCGTGTATACACGGCCTCCGACGCGAACTGGTTAAGAATCAAGAATGAGAGCCGATTTTACGGCTGTTTGATGTCGCAATATGCAATACTAATTGGTTTAATTATACCGGTCACTGACAACTCCACTTAAGCATTAATACTGATCCCTTGGAATGTCAATATCCGAATTAATGATTGCGCAATAAAATAAGTAATTAGACTTGGAAATGTCTATCAATTATCAGGCTTGGGGTGACAGCCATTTTATTCCTAGTGGGACAGTTTCACCGTGATTTTACGATTTGTCATTCAGAGTGGATTATTCTTAAAGGTCACAACGGATGTTCCCTTGTGACATCAACACCGTCACTCCAAGTTATAATTCGATGGCAAAGCATTAAAGAACAAGGGATCAAACCGTATCAAGAAAATTATTTTATTTCAGGCTTATAACGAAAAATGTACATTAAGACTCCAGACATAGGCCTCAACGCTTGTTTTTAAATTAACCTAAAAGGCATTATCACAAAATTTTACTTATAAATATATTGTTTACTTACAATGCACAAATGTGATATATAACAAACTTTTCTGGCGATTGTCCTTAATCTCCAGCTAAGAGATACACCGACATAATATTGTGCATTAATTAATTTACGCTACATAAACAAACATGAAGAAAAAGAGTTATCTTTCATTTTTACTTACATTCCTTTATTTATTAAAAATAATATTTTTTTTATGAAAGGTTGCCAAAACACAAGGCTCTTAAATGCCACTCAGAGTGCAGGCTAGAACTAAAGGAGGGGTGAGAATAAAATATAAAAAAAAAATAAAATAAATAAAAATAAAAATACTCTCAAAAGTTGAAATTTGCTGTCACCTGACGCTTTTCCGTCAATACTTGGAGCTTTCCCACCTGACTGAAAGATTACTCCACTCTAAGATGTACATTCACATTGCTCTTGAATGTCTGGAGGCTATACACTGGAGGAAAGCATGTATCTGGGAGAGAGTTCCACACTGATGTTGCTCGTGGGAAAAAGCTGCTATCGTGAGAGGTAGTTTTTTTTATGCATGTTCACACTGTATGCTGCTTTAAGGGAAATTGGCTCTAGTATCCGCTCCGCGCATAACGTAGCCATATGCAAGTATATGGCATTGATTTTGTACAAAACTTCTCCGCCTGCATAATCCAGCGAAAACTCTTCCTTGGTAACCGTTAACACTATGGTGTCATTAGTGCATGCTTTACATGGCCTAGGGACATCCACTACTTGCACAAAGGGCGCCGTCAACAGATCGTGCACAGAGCGGATACACTCACACCAAGTTATCAAAAAGGAACGTGGCGCAGTACATACAGTGTTTGTTTCCCTAACATCTTGTTTGCACTGTCCAAAATGTGTCGTCATCATGTGGTCAATTGTTTGTATGCTATCACGATGACACTGGGGTGTTTATAACAGTTGACACTTGTGGTGTCAACTGATTTCTTCAATTTTCTTCATATTGGGGGCAAGTCGCCAAATCTGAACACCATTTGTGTGGGTTAAACACCTCTATGCGTCCATGTCTTCGTCTGTGATATTTATAACACCTACATCTCAAACAAAATAAAAAATGCAAAGACTTTTGGATGCTTACTTTTTCTGAGTACTGCAGCATTATTTTCCAGTTGGGTGTGTTGTAGCCTTGCTGCCGCATGGAATGGCCGTGATGACGCTGATGAGTTACTGCGGATGTTATTGCGAATGGAAGACTGCACGAATATCATGCGCTCCGGGTTTGGTGGTGGGCCGTCGTCGAATATACCACCTACAGAAGACAACTGGTGACATCACAAACTATCGCTGACTGAAATAGCATCTGAATAATAGTTTTAGGTATTTATGGGGTTTCAAAGGTTCTAT
Source organism: Zoroaster sp. YZ-2022 (assembly GCA_029582265.1). NCBI lineage: Eukaryota > Metazoa > Echinodermata > Asteroidea > Forcipulatida > Zoroasteridae > Zoroaster > Zoroaster sp. YZ-2022. The sequence goes on along the minus strand of CM055829.1, from coordinate 21,167,449 downwards.
GAAATTGTTTAACTTAAATAAATTATGCACAACTCTGTATTCATGTTGGCATCACTTTTCTACCTGTTTATCTACCTGTAATTTTTATTTGTATATTCATGAGCCATTAGTGATGTCATGTCGGGATCAGAATGATGCAACATCATGACTGATTTGTGAGTAACAGTTGACCGTTTATTCATCGTCTTTTCAAAAGGCAGTTCTCATAGATGTTGTGGTGTTGTTGAATGAGTAATCTATTCAGAACGTTTGTTGAGGTAATCAGAGATCTCCTTGACAAGGTTGGGTTTTATTTATTTAATTTATTTATCAATATTTAGTTTTTCCATTCATGATTTTTTGTAAATTGTTTTCTCTTACTTTGTGTTTTACCAGTGAAGAAAAATAACCTAAGTTTCTGCTGTGTTCTCACAGCGCCCTCGTGTGTTTATTTTACACATTTAAACAGAAAACTCAATCTTCAATTGACGTAAAAACAGACTTCCCATTTTGTTAAAACAGTCCTGAAGCATGGATATTTGCTGAACTATGTATCTACATAACTAAACACTTTTGCTGAAATATGTATGCTCTTTATAATTTATTTTGGTTCGTTTATCTGTGAAAATGTAATTTTCTCAAAAGGTGTCTACAAAAATAAATATAATATCTTTCTTTAGGCCTATAGCCTTTGCAGTTATTCGTTCTAGTTAAGTATGTACAGTTAACCTCCTCATGCGGAGGCCCCAAATCAACTTGATTCTGCGGTGAGTGCACTACATCAACATACGCTAGGCCTTTACCGTAATTTATATAGGGCCAAGGACAGGGAAAGCAACACAACGCAGGTGGCATGGTATGGATACATTGCAATTTGTTTTCATCAATGAAAATTGAGTGGAGGCAGGTGCAAGCCCCGGCTTTTACAGGTGTATATATTTTTCTTATGGGAACGGCATTAGTAAGTGGGGTACCATTCGGATAATTTTAACACCGAATCGACACTATTTGTACAACTTTTTAGGCTTATGATACACTTAGCGCAATGGCTGTGCTTAATAATCGGTGACATTCGTAAGTAAAAGAATAACAAACTCATGGCTGAGTCGCTAGTTGCTAATTTACCTTGTGAAAACGGCAAAAGCAAGTAATACTTATACTTACAGAATGATCCGTAAGGAGACGGCACAGTTTACAGAGGAGTAATTATTTCCACATGCAATAAATCGACATCTATAGAAGCATTATTTATATTAACATCAGTTATAAAGAGGAAAGGGAATTTATACTTTACCTATGTTGTAAAACTCCACAGCTTCGACTGTCAGAAACACCATGAAAAATGATAGTTGCAGAAGCGTTACTCCACGCACAATAGATAGGATTTCCATTTTAGGCTATCTACCGTAGACGTAAAGAAGATTGGTGTTCTGTACTGTGTATGCACGCAGTGTAACACACTATATTAAGTGAATGAGCCTATTTCAAAATGATGTTCTTAGTGGATGTGGCTGTTTTTCACAAAATGCATTACAAATATTCGTAGTGTCCAAGTAATTGCAAACCTCATACTGCATCGCATCCCGGATAATTGTGCTGGGTTGGTGAAGGTTACCGAATGACACTCACATCATAGCCGACTGCTGAGTGAACAACTTTTCTCGCGCACGGCCCATGAGGTTTGGTTATTTGATGTCTTGAAATCACGATGGAAAAGATCTGCATCATGTATTATTCAGAGTGTAATTTGGCCAGTAATGCGGAGCGAATATCGAAGACGCCGCCAGTGGAGCAGGCATCAACGCCTCTGCCTTGCAGGGCCTATACAGTGTTATAAATGTGCGCGCTCCGCAGTCAAATTAGCCCCTATACCTATGGGATTTGAGTGAGGTGCTAAGAAAGTCAGAGTGTTACGAGGGACTAGAAAACATCCCAGATTGAGCAGTCTTCATGGGGGAAACTGAACTACATTATTTCTTTGTTGAGTCATCTAAGCTTTGTTTTGGATGATGCACCACAGTTTTCTGGAAGTGATAATCACAAATGTGTCCTTTCTCGAATGACCTTTCAGCTGTTTCGCAAATCAGTTATGTACCACATAAAAACTATTCCATAAACACAAATAGTTATCATACTTCGAACTGAAATGATGCAAACATTTGAATATTGTTTTGAAAATACAAAAAAGAGATTGCCAAGCATGAGTATCAACAAAACTCGGAGAGGTTGAATTCATTGTCCTCAAGTATGAGCAACCATCTCAGCATAAAGTCCAGACACTACAATCACGGGAAAATTGGAGCGAATGATGAACTACTGCATTTATTATACGTTTATTTGAATACCTGACAGACAAGAATTAATCTTTCTTTGTCAGCGCTGGAGTTCATCGTAGTTAAATCTCGGCGAGGTGTTAGATATTTCCCTGTCTGCCATTGCCTTCGACGCGTTTCACTGCTTACGGAAATTAGCCACGCACAATCAAAATGGCCGGCATAATTATATTCATATTTAAAACCTTAATAATGTTGATGTTATGGTAACATTTTGTTCACACTTTTACAGATGACGTATTTCGATATTAAGTTACGGATGAAGTAACAATGAGTTATTACACCAAGTAATTTGGCGTCAATATTTAAAATGCATTGCTCCAAAATGTCAGTATAATCTTTGAAAATAAGTTTTATTGAGAGGTAATAAGGTTTTACTAAATGCAAATGTATGAAACAGGTTTTCAAATGATAACTACAAATCGTGCAAAACATAAAACTAATGTGTAACGATACGGAAAACATAATATAAAACTAGAATTGAAAGATAGGCCTATTATGTGAAGAACAAATACGGTTGGGTTCACCCTTTATAAAAACTACTTATTACCATGACAATTTTATTAGAGAAAATTTTGTCTGAAAATCAATCTGCGAAATATTCAAATGAATTGTTTGCACGTTTATGAGAACAGTGATAACATTTAGCCATTTAACCAACCGGCTCTTCTCAGAGCCATCACTTTTTCCAAAAAGAGATCATTAGGCCTACATGGTGTAGCCGAAAGAACATAATAACAACATTTAGCTTACTCTAACTTGTTTCACACCGGTCAATATGAAGCAGCTCTGTCGGGTCAGATTTAGTGCGTCACACATATGCTTATGAAATAATGATGTGATAAGAAATACAAACATAATATAATTATGATCTAATATAAAGGAGGAATCTTGAGACGCTGGCGGCAGCAGACTTCGGTTCCTTCCCCATTGTTTACGTCATTCTGAGCATGCCCACGATATTGAGAACAATGGAAACATAATAGGTCTAATCAAATCATCAAACCCTTGGACACTTCATATAATCCGTCAAAGGTTAACCAGCAGTTGGCGCAGTTGGCGCAGTTGGCGCAGTTGGCGCAGACGATTATAATCATTCGCCTTTCTCAAAATTAGTAAAACAAATCCTACCTAAATAGTTTGTTTTCAATAAACCGGTGAGGTCATCCTTGTATGGAAAACCCCCAAGGTAACCACGAGATGATAAAGGTCCATGTCATCCGTGCTTCTATTTATAGTGTTAGAGTGTTTACCTTTTGAGTCAAGATATTGTGATAACAGATATAATGGGCCTACCTTTTATATTAAAAACAATTTTGACTAAGAGATTAACCCTTAAATGCCTTTGGAAAAACAGATAACATTGTAAAAGTCTTAAATTGCCGATCTCATTATGATCCTTTGTCACGTTTATGAATAGGAATGACCTTACAACCACGGTATCTTCTGGGTATGCTTGAGGGTTATACGATTTATTAAAAAAATCCACATCTGTGACTGAGTAAAAGAACGACTGACTCCATAGTTATAAGCTCATATCAACACCACTAGGGGCACTTTCAGAAAGAAATCCTTTGACATCATTGACAATTTCTTCCTTCTCATCAAAATAATGAGCAAAAGAACAGCTGTCCCTAAGAAAAGGTTCAAAAGGAGACATCGGATTACGGAAGCTACGGGCTGTCGTGCCCCCCCCAAAGTACAGCGTGATCAATAGATTTATCATTATCATCTCATTCTACATCAAATCTTACGTCTTCAACAACAATACGGGTAGAAAAAGGCTTAGGTCTGTTTAGAACGGAAGTAAAGTTTCCACATACCGTTGATGCTGTGCTATCTTATTTTATAATTACATCTTATTATTAAGGTATACTTTTATTATTATCAAAGAACATTAAGTATTTGCAGATTAATTCTACATACTATAGGATTATCAGCTTTTTGCATACATTATAACTTGTTCTATTTTAAATGAATTATAGATATTTTAAGTACCTATGCCATGCATGTAAACTGGAGTTCAGCTAAGAATAGAATGGTTAGCCTTTATCACACCTTAAATATTAAACATATATCGATTTGGCTGATTTGACGGTAAAATAGATTTAAATGTTGAATTGCTATTTTTCTGGGGTTAAGGAAGTTATAACCTTTCATTTGAGATATTGAATGAAAACATCCGTCAAGGATTAGTACCAGTAAAGTAAAAACTCAAATTAATAAAATGCTGGCCCAATCCTCAGCTTGCACGTGACCACACAATTTATTGTGTGTAACGGCAGAGGGCGTGGGCACTCTTCCGATTGGCCAGCGCGGCTGTCAATTAGAATCAAGCACGTTGGAAATATTGCTTTTATCTACAGTTTGGGACATCCGAGTTACAAATTTAAGTTTTGTCGTTTAACAACTATGTTATCTATCAAAATTCGTTTGCTTGATAAATTCTATTCTGTGGGTCGTCTAAGCCAAAATCTGGCGATGTCTTTAAGTACCCTTCGAAAACAGGATTGTTAAATTAACACATTTGGTTTCAAATTCATTATTCCAAATTCTTCATAATGTGCGAGTTGCACAATATAACGCCACTGATGACGTCTTCAATACCCCTGAAGGATAATGAGAAAGCTTGTAGTGGACATTATATTTGCGCCTGTAATGTTTAGGATTTATTTCCCGAAACATCAACAACAACAACGACAACGACAACTACAACGACAACGACAACAACGACAACGACGACAACAACAACGACGACGACGACGACGACGACGACGACGACGACGACGACAACAACAACATTATAGTTATAACAACGACAACGACGACAACAACAACAATAACAATAACGACAACGACAACAATAACCACAACGACAACGACAACGACAACAACATTCTAGTTATAACAATAGTTTCCCTAAATGTAAAATGCAAATTAAGGTTGGTAAACTAAGAGATAGGTCTGTACATTGCAAACACAGGACACTTGCAAACCAGTTGTGTTAATAATAGGTAACTTACCCAAGTATGAACACCATAGAAGAATACTTTTACACCACTGGTGTTGCTTTAACACCCGAGTGTTTGCAGTATACAGATGTAGATCTATTAAATCTATTTACAAGTTTCAAGTGCACTCGTTAACAAACAGAGTCTTTTTCATTGAATCGCAATATTTATAAATAGTTAATACACGCACTTTGGACATTTTGGAATGTATGTACACACGGTGTAGGACACATTTTTCTGTCACAGCCAATTCTTATAATTTTACCTTTATATAAGCCTATCGCACTAGTTCTTTGTTGGCAATCCGGTTGTCCACAACTTTCTGTATTTGCACAAAGAGTCAATGCAATTTTGTTTTCCGCGGGGTGTCAATAAAAGATCGCGTATAAATTCATTAATTAGTCAAAACATTTTTTTAAATGTACGAAACTGCCATTGCTATATACGCTACCTTACGAAAATATTGGAGCGCTCAGGACACCGCTCCATCCCCAAAAGAGTACGTCCATTTAAAGGGAAAGTACAAGATTGGTAAAGCATTTCAGCAATGAATACAACCTGGAAATTAATTCACTTTTCTTGTAAGTGAAAGCACCTCAGACACAATTATTTCTAGGGAAGATTGACACTGTTTGATTGAATGTTGAATTACCAATTCTATTCAGGTACATTATCTGTATAAACCTACAATCTATCAGAGGAATGGACGCTAACATATATGGCTCTATATAGAATCACTATTTCTGCGTAAATTTCAAAGAACACTGACTTTGAACTCAACGGCTTGCGATCTTTTTGTTTTACTTCTTGTTATTTAGTAAAGCGTCTGACGTGTAGCCAGCAATCTGTCAAGGGAGCTAAGGGGGCGGCGACCTGGAAAAGCCCTGAGCAGTTTTTGCCTGGAAATATTTTGATTGAGGTCACAGAACAGAACTACTACCCTTCCCCCTTTTAAAGGTAATAATGGGTTAGATTTTTTTCTGTGGGGCAATTTTCGTTTTACAATTAAGAAAACAAAAAGGACCGCCCCTTTGCCCCCTTGGCTATGCGCTTGTATAGCACTAGATAAAGCATTAATTAACGGACAATGAAAGAGAAACATACGTTAGGAAACTTCCATGACTTCTGCAATCAGTACTTCAACCCCTCCACTAGTAATCGTCAGGTAATATCCCCAGTACACAATGTTAAGTACCAGGAAGACCAGCGGGAATGCTTTTCTGGACCTCTGGTCAACCGTCCCGGGGTCTATGCCGGCCTGCCCAAAGGTAGCGCAGCATGGCCCGCAGACTTCTTCGCACTTGCTTATATCTTTCCGCGGATGAAGTCTGGCAGGTTTGGCGGTGGGTGAGCCGCGCTCTGCGGCACGGATATATGAGCACCTTCTCGTTCCACCACGGCTCATTATATCAGTGGTGGAATAGTTGGCTTCTTTCATGGCTCTTTCGTTGACGTAAGTTATCTCCTAACAGAATTAGAAAAATCAAACTAAATTCTGAAATTGTTTCAATGGCATTGATTTTCACTTTTCGTAAAAATGGCAGCACATCAGGCAAAGTAACTTCCCAGGGAAGATTGATACCATCATCAGCTTAGCACAAAGGAAGCTTTCGTTACAATTCGACCATCTGGTCAGTTTTGGATAGCCAATTATATATAACCTATATGTAAAGTCACAAAGAGGAAGAAATCTGAATCTCAAACAACTCACAATTTCATTCTGCTTCTTGTCCACACTGTAGGCATTACAAGGCGACCCAGAGCTTCTTGATCCCGGCGACTGGTTCGCATTCTCTTTGGCTTCTTTGAGTCTCCTCCGAGCCTCCTTAAATCTTGGCTTTTCAAAGTAACTCACCAGAGCAAATTCTAGGAGGGCGGCGAAGACAAAGAAGTAACACATTCCAAGGAAAATATCAATGGCCTGGAACAAACAGAGAAAATGTCATCATATTTAACAATTTTTAAAGCAATACTTTGCAAATCGCTCTACATTATGTAATTAAAAAGCATTGTAATATAAGGCTGTATAATAATTGGTTGAGCAATTACTTACCTGAGAATTGCTCGTTGAATATCTTAAATAGACAGAATAATATATAATTATCGTGCCTATTCGCTCAGTGCACATCGTAGCCCTCTAGCGGTGAATTTGCAACCAGTGTCTTGATGATAGCCACTTTTGCGTCGTGTGAGCGTTGTGCGTACACTTTATGTGTGTGTGTTATGGTACTAAGCGCGTGTACTTCTGCCAGCCAATGATCGCTGGAGATATTCCGCGCGTACGCACATCAACTGCAAAATACGCCAAACGCGACGCACTATCGCTGCCCTTTCGCCCACATGCACAGTGGCCTAACAATGTGTGCCCTCAACAACTCATGCACGATGCGAATAAAAATAATTCATTCTTATATGATCCATTATTATACGACCCATTTCAGATGAATTTTGAATTTGTCTTCATATATTTAAAGGGGCAGTATCGTCACGATCACAGCAGACTTTCAACAGGGCAATTAAAATTGTTATATCTTCCCTTTAAAGACAAGCGTGACTGACACAATAACAGTAGTCAAGGAAAGACGTAACTATATTGGTTAATCCATGCCTCTTTGATTGACACGTTTGATTGGTGTATCAACAATGGTGTACGCCCCTTTAAACTAATATTATGGCGAACAGTCTGAAATGCACCCATGGGTTCTTGCAGCTGTATATACACTGCAATCATCTCGCTTGCAGGCCTTAATTTGAGAACGCTTTGGGGAGAGGAAGCAGTGTCGTGATGTCATAGGTTTAGGGGTCCTAAAGGAAATTTTAGGGAAGCTTGGGGACAAGGTAGTCACCTGTCCATGATGTCATAGGTCATATGGCTCTGGAGAAAAAAAAACTACGGAAGCTTGGAGAGAGAGAGAGAGAGAGAGAGAGAGAGAGAGAGAGAGAGAGAGAGAGAAGCGTTAGCCATGATGTCATAGGTCAAGGGGCCTTTTCGAGACTATTACCTTGATGTAGGAAAGCTTGGGGAGAGATGAGCCAGCATTGCCCATGAGCGTTGTCATTGTAAGCACCGTTGTTATCCCCAGGGCGGTACGGGCCGGTGTGGATGACCGAGGGATCCAGAAAGATACCCATGATACGATGACGATAAGCGTAGAAGGCATGTAGGTCTGAATCAAGTAATAGGAGATCTCACGGCCTAAATAGAAGTCTACGATCAGCTGAGAGTAGTTACCGACTGCATGAAGAGAGAGAGAGAGAGGGAGAAATAAAAGGCTTGATTTTTTGGGGTATTGATTTGATGAAGCTGCAAATTTATGACTTCATACCTTTGGACTTCATACTTTTTGAGTATTTTAAAACCAAATAACGGTTTGGTGTAGCGTATTTTTAAATAACTGTATTTTTTTATTTATATTGTTGTCCACAATTTTCATGAAGACGATCAGAGCATACTGATCAAAACGTTGTAACCAGCCAGTTCTTTTCAGAACTATTTACTACCGGTACTCAAAAGAGAATTTCTACATGGTGTCACCGCAAACAGTCTTCACTTATCCATGCACAATTCAGCCAACGGTTGTCAAGTAATATATAATTATTATTAGTTTTTGTTGTTGTTCAAATAAACCAATTATGAATGAGTGAATTAAATATAGGCCTACTGTATTAGCCTTACAAATGATTAAAAACAATACCATTATGTCATAAATTGGTTACTTTAAAGTTGGTGGATTTTTGGTTTGATTTGTCATCTGAAACGTCGGAATACATAGAAGACATCGGCTCGGAGAAAGGAATATTTATCTCTTAGCACAGGAAGATATAACTTGATGATTAAATATGTAGTCCATGCACACACACATAATTATTTACTCTAATTGTATGCGACGGGCACAATTCAGTCACTGTATAATAAATTGAATTACTTTACAATTCTTTCACCTTATTACTTATCTATTAAAGGGATTGTTCACCGTTTGTAAAATGTCTTTAGATACATCTATATTTGTTAAGAATGAAGACATATATGTGAAAGTTTAATTTAATTTTATTTAAGATGTATCGCCTGTGTTTCCCACCATTTTGTTTTTCATCGGAACATTGATATTTTATTTTGAGTAAATGGATAACAAATGCTTTAAAATAAAACAATTCTCAAAATAATAATGGGAACATGTTTTACACTCAATAATTAATTAATACTGGATCCCGCCTAAAATTCATTTGGGCACTTTTAAGCCAAGCTTATGACAATTATTAAAAAAATAATAATTCTCTAAAATATCTCATACCATGAGTATTTGTTTAGAAAACAGACAATTTGCCGATAACATTGGACTATTATCTAATATGGCGTGCAAATATAACATTACATACCAGGATAACTATCGCTATTTAAGGTAGTTTATAAATATAAATATGTCAATTATTAATAAAGATCGGTCTATCTCTATTTAAAATAGATATATCTTTATTTGAGGATTAAATGTTAACTTTGCTCGCCGTACTCGCCATAAAAATGATAGCATCTCAGAAAGATTTCAAGAGATGATTGATATAATCATCATCAATATTAAACCAAGTAAGGTTCATGAAAAGGTGTGATGATTTATGCTTTTTGAGAATGAGAACTGTCTTGAGAATATCAACTGTCGTGCTTCGTATGTAATATTAATGTCATGAGACTGTCTTAGGGAGACTACCTCCGAAGCGTCGAGTTACTAACGGACTACTTCACCTCACCGTCTGATGCTCCGAGGGCAAAGACGCCCTCTAGAACGTGTTTTACTTCCGAAGTCGTCTTCTAGTTGACTGAATTATTAATGCCAGGCCACTCTCCTAAACATGTGTCTAATTATAAACATCTGTTTTCGAGTTTATGTATGCAAAGCTCTGTACCGGCTACAAAATGTAGCTGCAAATTTGTATGCAAAAGAATGCATGCAAAAAAAAGAATCATAATTGAACTTGACTAACGGGAGGAGTAGGTAATCTTGAATATTTCTACCAATTTCGGTTTCCCGACAATTTGGCCTGGAATACTGATGAGCGTTTTTGTATACGTGATTGCAAAATTGGCACTTCAACCCATAAATGGGTATACAGGTCCCCTTTAAACACAACAATCCACTTTAGGCAATAATAGAAAATTTTAGTAGAAAATTTTCCGTAGTGAACGGCCAAAATTCCAACACAGACTATGCTTTTACTTGTTGAAATTGTGAAAATCATTTGGTCTAAATGAAGAAAAAATTTAAACAGGTTTATTTTCACACTTCATTATTTTGTCAATATGTCACATTTTACCCAAAAGGAATGCCAACAGAGAGGTATTTATCAAACTGAACAAGACCCACTTGGTACAAATCCAGACTCCTGGGCTGCAGAATATTAAGCAATATTCACAGTACTAGTTTAATATATATCTGACTTTCTGTTTAATATTACGTGCCTTCGGTTCTTTATAACACAAGTGCAATCGTTAGCGGAATAAATATCAAATATAGCGTTATTTACCGTAATATTGTGCCAGGTTGATGCGATGGCTATTACCTAGGAACTGGAACTGTGGAAGTGTGACTGCTTCGTCCACATAGATCGGAGAAGGAGCAATCCAGTAGTAATGGACATTCCTGTCGCTGTATGCATCTGTTCGATTCATAAATGGAAACAAATATGAACTCAATGTTACATTTTCAGTAATGGAACACTGAGTAATCACAATGACACACCAACTTGTGATAAAATTAGCGCCTTTGAAGAAAAGGCATGCAACACTGGTAATTCCCTGATCACAAAAAGTGTAAATTATTATCTGAAAGCTAACTTGATGTGAAGTTGGTAAAGGTACCAATCATCCTGAAAAATATGTGCTCTCATTTAATAGAAAACACAAAAATATGTATTTATTTACAAAACTGCTTCTACGAGTACGCTTACTCTCTTTAAACCAATTCCTATAAAAGATTCAGCTTATTACATTGTGTCGCTAACAAGAACATAACGAAAATGTAGTCAGATTTGGAACATTACTCTTTCCAATAATTTTATTCACATCAAGGCCATTATGTTTGGCTATTTTTGAATTGTATATCTTATCTTTAAATCATCTATTCTTTATCTGTCTCTATAATCAATAAACGGTGATGAAATACATACTCGTGGAAATGCCATATTTTTGTACAATTGGAATCCCACACAATGATGGTATTTGATAAATTTGTTGTTGAATCTTCATCTCTTTTCTTATTGGTTCCGTTAAATTACGGTTCCGTTAAATTAATAAATGTTGCAAATGTTGAACTTACAGCTTTCCATAGTAAGTGAACACCGTTGTTGGTCCATGGGAAAATTTTTAAGATCCATAGCACAGCTAGCTGTCACCGTCAACCTGTCGAGAGAGAACAACATATATAGTGAATCGAATACAATCAAATAAAGTATACTTCTTTCCACATTAAAGGGACAATACGTCACGATCAGAGCTGACTTTCAACAAGGCATGAAATTTATTGAAGTTTATTATTATTATTATTATTATTATTATTATTATTATTATTATTATTATTATTATTATTATTATTATTATTATTATTATTATTATTATTATTATTATTATTATTATTATTATTATTATTATTATTATTATTATTATTATTATTATTATTATTATTATTATTATTATTATTATTATTATTATTATTATTATCAAGGGGTTATTAGAAACACACATCGTGGCCCATAGGCCAAATTACATGTGAAATACAGGCTTTTAAAAACATTAAAAATTCAAAATTAACATTAGAATAAATAAATTTTAATAAACCACAACAGATATGTATTACACTAACGACCACCCAACCACCCAACTGACAGGTCAAAAAGAAAAACCATAATAATTATGCATTGAGTAAGCGAATGAAATAGGGAACCGGGCTATTTTGGAAACGCCGTGTTTTTGAGGCAATAGCTGAAATTTTATGCCTGTTGCGTAGAAATCGGCCATGGCTCTCCTGCCGAGTAGGAGGTATAAGGGCAGATGTGCGAGGATTAGAGCTAAGACCCTTGGCAAATTTCAAACATTGCTCCTCCCTCCTCATGGCCAAAGAGTCAAGACCGTCATTAATGCATCTTGATATATGACATAAAATGATAACCCAATATAATGTTTAATGCTCGTTTTTGTACTGATTCAATTTCTTGAGTTTGCCTCACAGTGATACTTGAATGCCAAACAACATTGGCATAATTATTCGAGCACAGGTCTAATGTAACCACAATAAACAACAATCAATTCATCCACAGTAAAACCAAATCTTTTCAAAGTCCTAAGCATGTACAGTTTCATATTAGCCTTCTTGAGCATATTATTAATTTGGGCGTTCCATTTAAGATCATTTTGTATCCAAATTCCTAAAATGTTAGCCACTTTAAAAAATTGCAAGCTCTCTTGACCATAAAAGGATTTAAGATTTTGATTAGTAAGTACTAAATTCAAAATTGCATCGTTCCGTGTACAAAAATAAATAATTTGATTAAATTAATTACCACTGACAATGGGATTAACATCCATACAGTTAAAATCACCTACAATAGCAATGCCTATATCAGGGTAACGAGTTTTTAATGTCCACATAATTTAATAAATGTTCAGCTAATAGAGGCTGTTTTTGCCAAATATTACCTATGCATATACACCAACAAAATCACAAAATATTTAGGCCTTTATTAGGTCTATATAATCATCACAATACACCTATGTTCGGATAAACATGTTACATACGCATAATAATATTATAATTAAAAACACAGAAATGACACTCTCTGCTTGCGTACATCACCGTGCATCACCGGCAGTAGATATAACAAGAACGTACGTGTATTTACATCAGGAATCTTGTATTGAAACATTTGGTGATACAATATTATTAAGGGTTCATGGAGTATGATTCACTGGAATGTCATCCACAGAAGCCTTTTGTGTGTTATTGATTCCGAGATACTGTAAATGCCACCCCAACGAATTCTCCGGTAAATCACCGAATCTCACCTACATGACTGAATAAAGGGCACGTCAATGACTTAGCAAATTACCATGGGCCATGTTTCTACTCCACATACAAATATACCACAAAATTAATGCTCAAAGAAACGTACAAGGAAACAAAACAATACATCAATAAAGGGAACACACATACAATGGAGAGGATTATTCTCTCTGCTAGCTTTGCAAGTGTATGTGATAGCGTGGTTATGAGAGCAGAAATATGACACTCAGTCGCTCCATGATCAGCGCATGACCCTCTATCTAGTTAGTGTATAACATACATCAGTGATCTCACCTCGTACTGTACAATATATCCCCATTCTGCCTGATTCGTATCAGAGTGTTCTTATAGATGACGTCGTGGAACTTCGCTGATTTCTCATTGACAAAGTACGTGTCGGGCACCCAGAGCCCGTCCACCATCTCGGAATTCAGCGAGAGTTCATCGACGATATCACCGGGGAATTGAAGCCTCTGGTCGGTCCAGAGCTGACGGAAGTAAAGGTCCAAGGTGTATTGCTGTAGATACAAAAGTTAAAGTTAAAAGTTGTTTTAAATTTATCTTCTGCGAAAGTGTCCTCGTGCGAAAAGAATAAATTTAAAATTCATTGTTATCTAATTAATCTAATTAGAGAAATAAGTGTTAAAAAAGGATAATTTTTTTAAAATGAATTTTGCATGACAGTGCTATTCTTTGATTAAAATATTTTATATAAGATTTTATATTTGATAATTTTATAAGATCTTGACTTGCGCCCAAGAACAGTTAAGATATTGACAATTGGGAGACAGCTAACTACAAATGACAGAGCAAAAAGGAAAATAAAAACGAGAGGATAATTTTATTTCACAGTTTCAAATAAGGCAATTAAAAAAGAACAATATTGTTAAAACATTGAGACGTACCATTTGTGCCTCCGACACTGGTCCCATGCTATATACGTACATGCTGATATTGACTGGTAACGGGTCACCTATACAGATTGTAATAAATACAGTTGTAAACTAATATAAATGGAGTCTTTGTGGCGCATTTTAATGGGTCTACCCTTCAGGCACTGGAAATTATTATGCTATATGAAATTATTATGTTTTGTCATGGTTTTCTGTACTGGGTCGTTGTCATCACTTGTGTCACTTGTATTGACCTCTTTTGCATTGTAAAAAACAACGTTCATTATGAACGCCTTTTTGTGTTAATTCGTCACTAATTTGCCTTAGTGACCAATCCGACTTTTTTCAATTTTAAGTTTTCCCGCCTATTAGTACATTCAAGAAGAGACCTACCATTGTATCTAATCCACATGCATGCATTCCTTATAGTTTTGGTCACTATGCCAACTTAATTTGGGATTGGTCACTATGGCAAATTAGGGACGAATTAATAAACACTTTTTAATAAATGTGTTTAGATGTTCATGAAGGGAATTCATCTTAAGTCCTTAAAGTATAATTCCCTTTGTTGTGTAAGTTTTAACGTGTCTTTGTGTTTAAATTTAAACGCCCTGTATAAACTCTTGATTTTGGTATCAAAATTCTTTTTTTGGTATCAAAATAATCACATCAACGCGTTTTAGTCGTATAAAAATAACCGCAAACACTTGTTCATGAAGTGTTTAAGTTCTTTATGGTGGCTCCTTTTGATTTTAATGTCCTTTTGAATTTTCAAATTGTGTAATTTTTAAATTACCATAAATTCTGTTTTAATGGTTTTAACAAGGATGTATTTTAAAAACACAATTTAGCCTCTTTCGGGCTGTGAGGTTTTGTATGACGAATTAACAAAACAAACAATAATAATAAATAATGGTTATTGGCCTTACGTTTCGAACCAAGCAGGTTCTTTCTCAAAAGGCAACTTTGAGAAAGGACCTGCTCGGTTCGAAACGTATTTTGCATTTATACTATTTATGTCCTTTAGGTTGGTAAGCAGTTTGCAACAGCTAATTCTCTATAAATATTAATAATAATAATACATTATCTGTTTAGGTCTGAAATTTAGCTTTCTTTTTGTTAAGAAAGGTTTGTACGTCTGCTTCCTCCGGAACATAGGGGCTCTTTCTATGCTAATTATATGTAAATACAATATTGTAAGTGCCATGCAATAATCTGTGTTAAAATATAATATATATTTGGTTGGGGTAGGATGGGTAGGGACTATAACTCACGTGTCTTTGCCATTTTTATCCCCAAGCATAAATAAATATTTGGGCGGGATATGTGCACACATATTCTCCTGAGGACGATCAGAGCACACTGACCGAAACGTCGAGTTGTACCTCCAGTTCTTTTCAGAACTAATTACTACTCAATTGAGAATTTCACATGGTGTCACCGCAATTAGTCTTACTTATCCTCCTCACCATGCAAAGCTACAAGTTTTACCTATCTACTGATTGTTATAAAGTATGGATCATTTTACAAACATTTTACCAATAATGGCATAATGGTCATGTTGTATGCAAATGCAAATCAATTATTCTAAATATATAGGCCCGTGTAACAATAATAATGGGTTGCTATAATGCGCCATGTCTGAAAATAATTACAATAATTACACTCCTGGCGCAATAAAATAAACTCTGCCTTCAAGCACACCAATTAACCAGATGTACGGTTATTACAGTTTTGGGAATAAGTGGGAGTTTAAATTGGTTCTTAATGCTGAGCATACGTCAGCTTATCAGAGTTTAGGGAAGGAGACTGTTCCAAAGAGATCGCCCAGAGTGTGAGAAGGAACGGTTCCTCCCTTGAGTGTTGGGTACATGAAATGTCGAGGAGAAATTGTTTGATGAGCATGATGTGTCTTGGAGGAAAATCTAGATGAACTGAGTCCTGGATGTATGTTGGAGATGTACCATGAAGGAAGAGAAATAGGGGAGTGGAAAACGGCTTGATTCATCATATTATGTATAGGTTATTTTTCTATTGTACGGGGCCATTCGGAAACGTTATCACAAAGCCGAGTGAAACTTTATACAAAAAAGGTGTTCTCAAAGTTAGTTTAATTTACAATTAACTTAATATTGAAGAACGGAAATATATCGTAGTACTTGAAGCAACTCAAAAAACATGAAAAATACCGCAGTTTTACATCAAAATTACTTAGTGTAGAGTTGATGATTGTATAATATCTTTGGAAAATATTTATGTCTGAGGAGCTATCATATCACTGAAATTAGTGAAATAATGAGTGAAATAATATGTCTGAGGAGCTATCATATTTATGTCTGAGGAGCTATCATATTTATGTCTGAGGAGCTATCATATTACTGAAATTAGTGAAATAATGAGTGAAATAATATGTCTGAGGAGCTATCATATTTATGTCTGAGGAGCTATCATATTACTGAAATTAGTGAAATAATGAGTGAAATAATATGTCTGAGGAGCTATCATATTTATGTCTGAGGAGCTATCATATTACTGAAATTAGTGAAATAATGAGTGAAATAATTTCCAGAATAAAATTCTGTCATTTGCAGACAGAAATTTCACGTTGGAATGAATATGAACAATCTGAAGGCATTTTCACTATTTGACACAATGAAATATGCTGAAACTTTCACAGGTTGGTTTGTATATGTGTCACGGGTACGAAAAGTACCCCCGCTATCCATATGTATATATGAAAATGTATTAATACGTAAATATTAATTTAAATTAAAATTAGCCAATAGCCAATCGGGCATACCGTAGCCGTAGGCGGCGGGCTTTCTTTGCATCATTCCAATAATGACCGAAAGCGAGAGACAAACTTAACGTTCTCTTTCCTGCTTCTTATCTTCAATCTTTACAGAAGAAACCATCACCAGAAAATAGAGAGCCGGTGTCCACTGCCAAGTACTCATAAGACCAGTGTCACATACGTATCTGCGTAGGCGCATTTTACCAAAAGTGTAGGCCTATACTTGCTTTCAGTTAACGTTGAAACAAATTTAAATTGTGACTGTATAATTATTCCAATTAAGTAGCCCATGGTATCTGGGTATCCCGGTCGTGACACTTGTGTCCTTGAGCAAGACACTTAACCATAATTATTTATAGGGGCAGAGGCAGTTTAACAACTGCCTTGTTCTGGACTAGTTACCCCCTCCCAGTCCTATTCGCACCGTGAAGAGACTGGTTATGAAACTTGTCTTGTTTCAGTGTGATTCAATGACTAATATGTAGCCCCACCTTGGAGTGGCCAATTTGCCTTGTGTGGGGCGATTTGCATAAAAAAATCTTCAGCTTATTTGATTGTGTCGTCAACGAGAAAATAGTGAAAACGCTTTTTTCGTATCCATTCCACCGTGGAATTTTGTCATGACAAAAATTCAACTGCAAAATAATTTTGGATTATAATGATAGCACCTCAGACAAAAATAATTAACTTTATGTAAGTTTTGTGTAAATCTGTAATCGTTTATGTTTTCGAGATTACTATTTTTATAGTATTGGTTTCGTTCATGGCCGTATGAGGGTGACATCATGCACCATCGAAGGGCTGTTGAAGGGCTGTTGCCATGGACTTTTCTTTTATTTTGTAAACATTGAGCGCATTTTTTATGGACAGCAAACTGACAGTAAAAATGTTAACCGTGGTTGATTACAGATTATACCCAATATTTAAAATGTTCAGTTTTCAGAGGGATGTACCTTCATTTTTGTGTTGGTAATGTATGTCAATTTATGAGCGCTTTCATTATTGCACAGCCCATAATGCTGTGACGTGGGAAAGTAAGTATGCCACAGGATCGCGTGTCCTATATATATACTGAATCCATTCTTGTGTTAATTGTTACCATGCCAGGGAACAGTTTTTCATTTTTACAAACTTAAAAAGTGGCCGACGAAACATTTATTCATGTAGAAAAACTCCTCTACTCAATGATAAGTGCAACAAGATGTTCAAACATAAATTAAAAGGTATGGTATGTGGAAGGAAGTGGGTGAGAGGAAAGGTCTCTCCTCATCAGTTTATAGTACCGCATTTTATTTATTTATTTTTTATTTCGGCTGGACAGATGTTTTACATAATAGAATTTTGAAGTAGACACTGGATACCATTAGGAGCGTGGAGCCCTCCTCTCGACATGATCGGCGT
Organism: Zoroaster sp. YZ-2022; assembly: GCA_029582265.1. Lineage (NCBI taxonomy): Eukaryota > Metazoa > Echinodermata > Asteroidea > Forcipulatida > Zoroasteridae > Zoroaster > Zoroaster sp. YZ-2022. The sequence goes on along the minus strand of CM055829.1, from coordinate 21,148,990 downwards.
CAGAGGTAGCCACCCTTTTTCCTGTGTTCATTCAGCCAGTCGATCAATACACATTGAAATTGGGTACAAGTGAAAATGCAACTTCTTCGAAATATCAAACCTTGATAGTTAGTTCAATAGTTCTATTATGCTGGAGAGGAGCTTAGGTCAAGGGATTAGTACTGAAGTCGATTTGGAGCTTGTTTGAGCATAAAGGGTTTTTCAAATGGAGAACAAGAAGATACAATAGGGTACAAGTTTTCTTATTATTATGTAAATTATGGGAATGCCAATGGGAATACAATTTTGGCAATAGAAAGTATAGAAAGTATAGAAAGTATAGAAAGTATAGAAAGTATAGAAAATATAGAAAATATAGTATAAAAATAAGTATAAAAGGCAGTGTATAGATTTGGCATTTTCTAAAAGCATAAATCTTGACAGTTTTCCATAACAATTATTTGGTGTAATGTTGATGGGATCAAACATAGGCCTACATTGTATTATTCCTGTACGGAGGTGGTATCGTTTTCAATAAACGTCAAATACTACATGTATTTCAGCTCTGTGTCTTGAATACTCAATCCATATGTAACAAATCGGATGAATTTGTTGACTTTGTACTTCAAAACAATTTGGATCTTGTTGCCATAACCGAGACATGGTTTAAACCTAATGATGACTTGCCACCCCGTGAGTGTACTCCTGCTGGCTACTCTCTCCATCATATCCCCAGACCAATAAAGACCGGTGGAGGGGTTGCACTACTCTTTAGGTCCAGTTTATCTGTCAGTATGAAAAGTGTTAACATTGACTACCTAACATTTGAATCTCTGCATGCTGAGGTAACGTGCAACTCTAGATCTGTTCGCTTTGTTAATATTTATCGACCAGAAAGGGATGTTGATGGTAAACATGTAAACTTCTCCAGTTTTCTGCAGGAATTTGAAAAATTAATTGTCGATTATCTCTTACACCCATCTGACATTATTTTAACCGGCGATTTTAACATTCATATGGACATTATTTCAAACAATTATGCAAATCAGTTTAAAGATCTGCTCTCTGCTCATGGACTTATACAGCACATCACAGCACCCACTCATCGGTATGGTCACTGTCTTGACCTCATGATAACGCGTGAAAATACTTCACCTCTTATCTCAAATATAACTATTCATCCTGGCTTATCTGATCATTATGCAATCATGGTAAATTTGAACCTTAAAAAACCTCCCATACCTACCATTTCTGTAACTACTCGCCACTGGAAAAAAGTAAATATTAAAGATTTATGTCATGATATTGAATCTCAACTGGAAAATGTAAACCTTGAAGATGGTGAGCTGGATTCTTGTGTCAGTCTATTTGAATCTACTGTCCGTAACATCTTTGATCATCATGCTCCGCAAAAAACTCGAACTGTTAAACTACAATCTGAATCCCCCTGGTTCAATGATGATATCCGTGCTGCAAGGAAAATCCGCCGTCAACTTGAGCGAAGATGGGGTGACAATGGGAAACTTGGAGTACATCGGCAAGAATACTGTAACCAACGTGATATTGTGAAGAACATGATTAACCAGGCAAAAATAACTCACTACTCATCTCTTGTGGAAGATAGCTCTGGTGATCAGAAAAAACTCTTTAACATTGTTGAAAAGCTGCTTCATAAACCCAAATCTCCAGTGCTTCCATCTACACACTCCGATCAGGACCTCGCAAATGCTTTTTCAAACTTTTTGTCACACAAATTGAGAATATCCGTCGTTCTTTTCCCTCAGTACCTGCCATTCTATCACAAACACCATCACGCAAGGATCCACAATGTAGACTGTCCATGTTTGAGCCTACTAGTGTTACGGAGATCAAGAAACTCATCATGAAATCGCCATCAAAATCATGTGAACTTGATCCAGTGCCAACTTCGCTAATAAAACAAAATATTGATGTGTTTGCTAAGTATATCACAATTATTGTAAACAGATCTCTTTCTTCCGGTTGTTTCCCTAATAGCCAGAAGATTGCTCATGTTAAACCACTCCTAAAGAAACCCAATTTGGACAAGGAAGTTTTCAAAAATTACCGACCAGTAGCGAATTTAAAGTACCTTGGAAAAACAATCGAGCGAGTTGTTTCATCACGGATCTCTGACCATGTTCGTGCCAATAACCTGTCGGACACATTTCAGTCAGCCTACAAACCATTTCATGGAACGGAAACTGCTCTTCTTCGCGTCAACAATGACATTTTATCTGCCATGGATGAGAGGAAAATCACTGCATTAGTTTTGTTAGACTTAAGCGCCGCTTTTGACACTGTCGATCATAAAATCCTTCTCTCCCGCCTTCAATATCATCTTGGAATACATGACACAGCCCTGGATTGGTGTAAGTCCTACCTTTTAAATAGGCCTCAGCATGTTTGTATTGGTAACGCTATCTCCGAGCCTGTTACTCTTGACTATTCTGTACCCCAAGGCCCTGTACTCGGCCCACAGTGGTTTACTGTTTATACCTTCCCAGTTCGTGATATCATTTTGAAGTATAATTTAAATTACCATGTTTACGCTGATGACACGCAGCTTTACATTACTTTTAAATCTTCTCAAGAACCTGCTGATTCCTGCATTAAAACACTGGAAAATGTATTCAAGAGATTCGAAGTTGGATGAGACAAAACTTCCTGAAATTGAACGATGAAAAAACAGAATTTGTTCTATTTGGATCACGTCAGCAATTGTCTAAAGTTTCTCTTCCATTTATTACAATTGGTGACTCGCAGATAACCCCCTCATTACATGCACGTAATTTGGGTGTTATATTTGACTCGACAATGACTTTAAAACCACATATCTCCAACATTGTTCGCATATCATCATTTCATATCAGAAATATAAGCCGAATTAGGAAATACTTGAATAAAAGTGCTGCTGAACAAATTATACATGCATTTGTCACATCACGGCTCGATAACGGGAATGCTCTCCTTTACGGTCTTCCGCAGAATCAAATATCTCGTCTTCAGCACATACAAAACACAGCAGCTCGTGTTGTGACTTTGTCGAGAAAGTCATGCCATATCACGCCAATCTTGAAAGAACTGCACTGGCTTCCTGTTTCACAGAGAATTGTTTTTAAACTTATGCTAATTGTTCACAAATCTTTTAATAACATTGCTCCAATTTATATTTCTGAACTACTTAAAGTCTACACTGCATCACGCAATTTGCGCTCCAGCAACATGTCACTCCTCAAGGAACCAACTTCAAAACGGAACTGGGGTGATAGGTCGTTTTCTGTCGCAGCTCCGAGACTCTGGAATCATCTTCCAACTAAACTCAAATCTTGTCATAGTATAACAAGATTCAAGTCGATGCTTAAAACTCATCTTATGTCACAATTCTTCAAAGATGATGTATATTTGTAATTGCATTGTAGGTACATGTATCTCAGTACATAATTTGTTTTCCCTATGCTATCATTGTATATTGTTTGTATTAATGTTTTTTCTTTGTTTCCGCGCCTTGAGCGCCCAGCAGGGTGGATATGTGCGCGCTAAAAATCTTTATTATTATTATTATTATTATTAATATGCATGTCTTGATAATGTTGATAACGAACTGTAGTGAAATTATACGTAATAATGAAAATGAAATTCATGTTCGCCGATCGAACTGTCTGAATGACACAACATAATGAGCTAATTCGTGTACATGATAGTTGTTTTATTATCTTTATTCACATACACATCAGGATTGAGGTTAACCAGTGGTACCTTCCCCTTCAAATCTGCCATACACCCTTGTAAACATTGTAAAAAACATAAATCACCACATATTTACACAAAACTTACTTGGTGTACAGTTGTTGATAGTTTCTAACAGCTCATTAAATATTTCTGTCTGAAGTGTTATAATTTTAGTGCAATTAATCGAAATATTTTCCAAATAATATATAAATAATATTTATCTTCGGGAGACGGAAATTGTACTGCATGTGTATGAATATGAAAACAACTTAATGCATTTTTCACTATTTATTTTGTTAACGAATCAATGAAAAAACTGGAGTGTAAAAAATAACACCGATGGTGTGTACGTCGTTCATAATGTTTATATAAGGCGAGTTGCCAAAATATGGACATCACTATGTCATTTTTAACACAACAGTTTTTGCAGTTTTTGCTTTTTTTATACATATGTTGTGATTCTGATTAAGTATGGATGTATTTACATACATTTCACCGAAAGGGTAGACTGGCTTTGAGTCCTTGTCTCTGTTACGGTCATTCTCAAAGCAAAAATAATACGCACTTAGTGCGGTAATCGCATATTATTTTTGCTTTGGGAATCACTGGCCGTAACAAATTGGCGGCCTGTCTGGAAAAGAACAAATGCACGCTAAAGCGCAAAAATACAATTTGTCAAACAAGGTTTTACGTGTATTGTTATTGTAAACAGTTCACTGTGGTTACTAAGTTTTATGTTCAAGCTTTTGTGGAAAACTCAATCCGGAAAATACTGGAAATGAGAGAACTTAAAACGGATAAAAACTCATCTTCAGGTTGAGAAAGAAATTGGGAATGCGATAGCTTGAACGCGAACATCAGTTGAAGTATTAAAAGAAATATTAATCAAATCAAAGCTAGAAACAGGCAAGGTGAAAACTCCAGACACTTTTGATTTGGCTAAGAATGTTGAATGGCGAAGAAGATGTTGAAACATAGTTTCTATTTTTGCAAAAATCTAAACTGACCAGAGAAATACTCTATAGGCCTAGTTAAGACATGCAGCCATTCTTACTGCATATAAATGAGTCTCTTAGGCTTTTAGAGAGTACCGGTAATTCAGGAATTTATACATAATTGGGAGGATACACTTATGTCGATTTTGCCAGACAGAAAGAGTTTTTGTAAACCAGCAAGTTGTTTAAACGATACTGGTAAAATTGTATATTTCCTACACAGTTGTATGTTTTGTATTAGTGCCCTCTGTTAGTTCAAGATCTATGAATTAGTTCTTTACAATGAAGTGTCGTATACCAATTTCTAGAATGATGTAATGTTTAACAATCGTGTTTAATTGTTAACAATGTTAGAATGTTCCGAGAGATTGTTTGCCCTTAACAAAGTTCGAAATTTATAGAGTTCGCGGTAATTGCATATAATATTTGCTTTGGGAATTATTGGCCGTAACATCTTATAACCGACAAGGTTGAAAAGCCACTGCATGAAACTGATACAGAGACCACTGGCAGAAGATAAAAAAGATCGTTCCACATCAAAACTTTCAGATGTAAAACTAAAAGGAAATGTCAAAGATTAACCAATACATCAGACAGTGGCTACAGTGGTTGGTCCCCATCCATCGATAAAAACAGTTTCTAAAAGCAATACATAACTCAGCATGTCAGGATACACTATTTTTGGGGCATTAGTATTATCTATGTTACTGATTTTGTAAATTCGATTTTCAAAGCATGCATTCTCCATGGAAGGCATAACATTGGTTGTTGATAAGGTATGCTCATTTTCTGGTTTAAAACTACAAATACCAAAAAACTAACGTTAATCAAAACTGTTGCCCATGTTTTTGAAGAAAAAAACCTGTTTCACAAAAAAGTTGTTCGATAAACATTTCCCTTTTCTCTAATATGAAAACACTGAGGTGCTGTCATTTTCAATAAAGTGTAATATTGCCAATATGTTTATGATTACGAAAATGAAATCTTCATGCATTTACACTATTTTCCTGTTAACGACACAAGGTGCTGAAACAGGTCGGTTATTTTAATGGATGTCTAGTGTCAAAGAGAGTAAGCATACTCGTAGAATCAGTTTTGCTAACTTAGCCAATGCTTTACCGGGTACCTTTCCTTTAATGACCAATGGAAAAAGCTGAAACTTTCACAGGTTGGTTGGTTAATGTATATCTTCATTCATTGAAAGTAAGCATACTCGAATGCTGTAAAAATGATGAACAATTTAATGCCAACTTGTTATTTTCCGAAGAGGTTGCAAATGAACACAGGGACGTCATACACTGTGAAGTTTAGGAGTTAACAAATTGAAGAAGAATACTCCAATTACCACACGCAAAAGTACCAAAAGGACGATTTTGTCCGAAGAACAATAGTATTTTCAAGAAACAAAAACGATTGTTGGGTGTGAACCTGTTTCTATACCTTCCATGGGGTGTATCGCATGGAGGATTTTGTAGTTCCAGTCTTCGAAAAGAGAGTTTGTAGAGCGCCTTTTCCAAATAGTTTTCATTTCCTTACCACCACGTTGACCTCTGATGTAATCCCTATAGATGTGTTGTTTTATAACAAGCTCAATAAACTTCGAGTTAAGATTTGGAGCTTTGTGTGGTAGAAGTGTAATCTAGGAAGGTTTGCAGTTGCGCCGTGCTAACAAATGATGGTTTTTAAAAGAACCGGTGGTTTGACGACTCGACGTTTCGATTGGTATGTTCTGGTCGTCTTCTGTGATCGTTCAGCTGAAGACAATCAACGCACACTGTTTAAAACGTCAATATTACATACTGTCGGTTCTTTTCAGAACCAACTAAATTTTTATAGATTATATTTGTGGATTGCTTTAGGCTATATTACGAATTTCACACTGATTTAGAAATATACAAAGATTGAGCTTACCTCCATAGTTTGGCCGAAGTCTCTTGTCGTACCCCTCCAACAGTGAACTCAGAATAAAAGACACATTGTCTGCCTTGCTGGTCGCCGTCGACCTTTTATCGCAAGATAATGAAACGAAAGCTCAGTAATAGTTGTAACGATGTACGGTAAGAAGTGTAAAACAACTTGATTATCCACAGTTATTTGGCCAGATAATGATTATTTTCTCTAGATTCCGTGAAATTTTCATCGGATTTTACTTCCATGTTTGGAAAATAAGAGAGTGGTTTAGGTCTCACGCATTTTTGACGATTGGAACGCTGGTTATATTTGAATCACACCGCGTGGCGACTCCGCCATCTTATTGACAAATTTGCAACATCGCAAATACCTCTGTAGTGTTACTTAAAATGCATTGTTTTCGAAAAGCTGATAACCAAATCTGATGAAAGTATCCAAGACCGTAACAACCTTTCGGCCTGTCGTATCCCGTGATCTCGTTATCATCCATACCTATTATTGCAGATTGTATCAAGATTGTATCAAGTCTTATACAATTTGGTATTTTGGCCAAAACATCCACAACAATACATTTAAAGAAACAGAAAGATTAACTGAAAGGAAACGTATAAGACAGGCGATCAATACAGCAAACAAAAAGGTATTCTACGTTGCAAAGTTAAGTAGCTTCATATCTCTAAGATCTTGCTGACAAGATGGTAGCTTGACAAATAAACCTCTAGTCCTATATCACACCGTCAGCATCTTTGTCCGGTTCCCTGATAACAACACGGTGATTAGGCTCATTATATTAGCATGAATTTCAGTACATGGAAGGGCCAGGCTATTTTCCTGCCAGCCTCGGTATGGTCATATAGATTTGTATGAAAAAATACAAAATAGTTACAGCACGATGAAGGACTACGGCCATAGAGCTGTGCAAAGCAGTAACACGTCAATAATACATTCTAAGTCTATCGAGAGAGTAGAATTACTATGTTTGATACAATTCCTATATTGGTTACTACAAACCACTTAGCGGATCGCCTCAGCTGTCCTACACCCAACTAATTCGCTTGTAACGATGAATGGTTACAATTGGCATATGCTCACCGGGTTGATACATTTTCCGTTGTGAGAAAAGTTCACTCTTGAAATGTTCACGCTCAATCTTCAAACCGCTGAATAACGGGGGCAACCCGCAGGGGGACCAACAAGGAGACCAACAAGGAGACCAACAAAGAGACCAACAAGGAGACCAACAAGGAGACCAACAAGGAGACCAACAAGGAGACCAACAAGGAGACCAACAAGGGGACCAACAAGGAGACCAACAAGGAGACCAACAAGGAGACCAACAAGGAGACCAACAAGGAGACCAACAAGGAGACCAACAAGGAGACCAACAAGGAGACCAACAAGGAGACCAACAAGGAGACCCTAGAAAGTAGTGGCTCGAGCTTTTATTCTGCAGTCGAGCCCTGGTTGTTTAAAAAAACAATACGGTAGCTTAAAACTTTACCTTTTGTACGCCCAAACTTGGATGGCCCACTGCTGTACCAGTAGACAGAAACAGACGATGAAAGCGACGCAGTGGGGAAAGCGTGCCATTTTGCCACAGTGGACAGCCCTGCCACAGCGTACTAACCTTCCCCGCCGCAAGTACGAGCTTTTCAAGGCAAGGTTTTATGTATTAGAGACAGTCTCGTAAAATCAATAATAGACTACTACAATCATATACATCTATTCCCATAAGGAATGTTGGCCTAATCTCCCCTTCACATCTTTGCTTCAACGTGGAAATGTAAGAACAGAAATCGATCGGATTCAGGAAGTTCCCCTTCGCCAACGTACGTCGTGCGCGCTAATTAGATTTTGCCAGTGCTATATAACTGTACATAAACGTTTAGTTTGTATTATATTGTTCATTTTAGAATTGATCACACGTGAAAAGGACCAGTGATTTGATATGATTATAAATAGTAACTGAATGCAAATAAATTATGGCGCAATTATTTAAAACAGCGTAAATCTATTTCCGGATAAATTTAGCGTGAAAGACTATTTTAAGAAAGAAACAAATCATTGACTGAGGAACTTGTCCTGGAAGTATTGTCATCATCCATTATGAGTCTGGGATCTTTGATTTACATCGCTATGAGCAATAGGAACAACCAAGAAAACACATTGACAAAACATCACTCAGCATAAAGAACGATTAGGATTTTATTCGAAAGATACTATAAATAACAGCTTTCTAATCAAGCGACCAGAGGGTAAGAACAGGCCCGTGGCTAGGTATTGGAACTATGTGGGCACCTGCAGTATTGAGGGGCACAATATTGGCTTTGTACTTAAGAAGTCCGCAACGCGACTCCACAAAATTGCTTTGACCGTCTTGCTCGAAGGATCAGGAGAGTACGCCGGGGTGCACATGAGGGCAGGGGGGAAATAGATCCTGTGCAGGTTGTAAGAGGATCTTGAGTATGTCTCAGTATACGTAGTTAGTTTTTGCTCTGTGTAGGCTGTTCTTATAACACCTTGTGAATACCCATAAGTGGGCTAAATTGAAATGGCATCATTCATATCACCTATCACATATCAAATGACATTGCCACTGGCAGATCCAAAGGTGGGAATATAGCCCTTCCTGTTTTATCGCCGTGCATGTCAATTTACCATACGTTTTTTGGGGTGTGTCCCTCCATGTGCAGTTTGCCAACCCTCCTTTTCAGCCTTGTGACCGCCATTTCCTAGACCCCGAATCAGACCCGGACACTGCCATCCCTGCTACAAGACAACTTCAGACGATCACATAATTAAATAACATGAATAATTTACAAGTCACGGTACATCATATTAAGGAGAATACTTTACATTTCATAATAGGTATTTTCCCAAGTAACTGCTTTAAAGGAACCTTTACACTATTGGTAATTTAAAATATATGTTTTCGGTTTTACTTAGTGTTGGTATCAAACATCCTGTGAAATCATTCTGCCCGAGATGGTCTTATTTTATGAATTTCAGTAAAATTTGAAATTGATTTCGATCTTCAACACTTCTGAAGATCAAAATTCAAAATGTACGTTTGGTTGAAATGCATTATCATCAGTTATGAAAATGAACATTGCCAATTTTCTCCCACATCGTGTGGACAATCATCATTTACCAATGAAAACAAATGATTCGGTTAATAAGATATTAGCTTATACGCAGGTCCGTAGCCAGGGATTGAATCCTTGAAGGGGGGGGGGGGGCGGGCACCAGTAGTATATGGAGGGTCATAAATATTGGTTTTGTGTATTCAACAGTATTTTGGAAATAATCATTGGCCATCTTGCCGCACGTGGGGCACAACGCGCTGCAACCAGGGTGAGGGCGGTCCCCATGCAATACATCATGGTTACGGGCCTGCTCATACTGTATAGTTATCCAACAGACAATGTATATTTTAAAAAGATGAATTGACCGATTTGTGGTTATACCTTGTTGCTTATCCCAATACTACTGTACACAACACACACACTAAACAGGCTATTGCTCATGGTTACATGTTCTTGTATACAACATTTAAAGGCATATTATTATTAAAGCTAGAGTGAACTGCAAGAAGATTATTTGGAAGGTACAACACTGTTGCAAACGTACGTTCATTTCATCTCTCAAGTTTTAAGTAGAATATTATCATAAAAGTAACCTTAGAAGTTTCAACTTAAAGAGACAATATCGTCACGATCATGGAGTGCCACGGTCGAGCGGTTTAGTGCATCGCATTTGTGTTCTGATGGCTGAGTCGTCAGAATGTGGGTTCGAATCCCAACCGCGACCGTGGTGCTTGTGTCCTTGAGCAAGACACTTTACCATAATTGCTTCTCTCCACCCAGGGGTAAATGGGTACCTGTGAGGGCATAGTTGGTTATTGTGTTTGATTAGCCCTATATGCGCTGTAATGGCAGCAATTGAGCTGTATGCTTCCCAGGGAGCTGAGATGGTTTCAGGAATGATTTATGAGCCTGATGAGCAGGGGTAATAATATAATGCGCCTTGAGCACCGGTTTGGTGGATACATGCGCTATATAAGTCCACGTTATAATAATAATAATAATAATAATAATAATAATAATAATAATAATAATAATAATAATAATAATTATTATTATTATTATTATTATTATTATTATTCAACAGGGCATGCAATCGGTGTCCTAGTTTAAGATGAATACAGTGATGAATACATTTATGTAGCAACAATGGTAACGAATATAACCTTATAATGTGGGGTATTATTTTCAGTCACTGAGTTAATCTAAAACTAGCACTCCGATTCCATGCCCTGTTGATTGTGACGATACTGCCTCTTTAATACAGGGCACATGAAAATAATGTTGTTTTTAAACTAAAAGGCTGAACGCAACATTTTGAAAGACGACTTAACAATTCCTTTTTTGATGAAATCACTTCAGACGGAACAGTTTCTCAAGATGATTGATACTTTACACCAAGCTTTACACCAAGTAAACATGTACATAATGTCACATATTTGATAATCTGAAATGTTGTACCTGCCCTTTAAGTTCTGAAGGATGATATCTGTTTGATGACAGTTTTACTGTAAAATATAAATAAATAAATAAATAAATAAATAAAACAAGGGTCAGATATGAGCAGTTGTCATAAAGATCTGTCCTTTCATTAAAAAGCAGTAAGTCATGCCTGATGTTCTTATGCCTACAAGGGTTTCACGCACAACTACCCATCAGACGCATGACCTATTTGTATGGGTCATTTGAAAAGGGCTGATCGAAATGATTGGCATTAATTGGAGTCCATCAATAATGCACAAATGATTTCAACTCGAAATTAATCCTTGGAAAGTAATATGATTATGTGGAAAGTATGGATCCACGTTTTCAAATAATCTGGATTACAATTAAATAATCTCTTCATCTTTTCTTTCATGTGTCATAAGTAGGACAAGGTTTTAAAGGGGGAATATGCACATCTTGGTAAAAATGTCTCTAAATGCATTCTTAAGTTTCAGCTTATTTAGTGGAAAATAATACTGCATCATGATTTGTCATTGAGCATGTCTTTGAAGAAATGATTCACGACACGTGATCCATTTCAGATTTGAATTTGTCTTTTACTTTTACGTTTTCTCGTAAACAAATTCTCAGACACAATCAATTCACATGATGTTTGGTACCATCACCATAGTTAAAACCAATCAAGTTTTTAAATATTTCGTTCGTTTACATTTCGAGGTTTATACAATTAGTGTACACCATACAGCCCCATTTGAAGCCTCTTTTGTCCCTTGTAATATATGCCTAGTCCTATTACACTGTAATCGTAGTAAGATCCCGTATTGAAACAGCGATACGCCTTTATTAAAGGGACAGCATTGTCACGTTTACAGCAGACATTCAACAGGGCATGGAATAGGTGTCCTAGTTTAAGTTGAACACATACAGTGACTGAATATTAATGGATCATCTATGCAACAGCAATGGTGATATGTCATTATCATGTTAATCTAAAACTAGCACTCCGATTCCATGCCCTGGTGATCGTGACGATATTGTCCCTCTAAATATGTAGCTATGCACATAGCATCGTTTATTGTTCAATATGTATTGTCATGGATACATATTCAGAACGATATGTCTATAGTATGTTATGTGCATACAAATGACACCCATAGCCTCGTTTTCAGCCAGTTTATTGCATAAATAATAAGTATACAGTAATCCATGAAATGTTTTTTGTTTTTGTTTTTGTTTTGTTTTTTGGTGGGGGGGGGTAAGAGCGAGGGGGTTACTCCTCCTTTTTGTTAATCATAATTATACAATAATCATACAGTTACCACACATTCTCCAAATTAGGTCAATAATTGGACGATGTTGTCACATACCCCTATTTCCAGGTATTTCAGACCCTCCTTAGTAATTTAACATTGATCCTGTTTATTTTCATTACTGAAAAGTGGTTGGGCCATGATGTTTGATTTGATTTTGTTTCATGAAGCAATTTTGCTCCAGAGCGGAGGTCATGACTGTTTAATCCATATTATTGATTCTGTTTCCCTTAGAAACCAGTTATTACATTACGTTGGCAAAGAGAAACAATCCGTGAAAACCGCACACAAAATACGGCGCCATCACTCTCAATGATTACTTAAATTGGCTTGAACACTAAAATAACACAGGCTTATTTGAATAATTGACATCAATTAAATATTATCTAACACTGTGCGAGTCATGTGATGCTGAACACAAACAGCGTAGTGATACAACTAATGTAAATTTATATCACAAATATAAACATAATTATTGACTAAAAAAACATGGCCATGAGTGCCTTTCATTGGCAACACGTAACCTCATTAACTACCACCAGTTTCTGTAGAGGGCGCTGTCGAAATTAACATGTGATGTCATGTGTCAAATCAACGGCTCTCTTGCTTGAAGGTCGATGAACGTGTTCTATAAACACTCAATAACCACACACGCTGATTGGCTCATAACTGAATTCGGTTATTAATACGTGTGATATATCATTATGGAAAAATCTTACCAAGTAGAAAACTGATTTACTTGTTAATGAATGTCTCTGAATATTATAAAACAAGAGAAAATGGCAATTGCAGTTTATACACGGTGCCTTATGTATACTGCTTTTAATTACAAGTATCTTAAAGGTACGTTAGGATTAGTTATTAAAAAATATTCCAGCTTTATTGTAAAACTTAGACGCCTATTTAATGTGAAGCTTATGATAGCAACATTGCCCAACTTTCTATTGCATGTCACGTACAGTTGCCCATTTCATCCCTAGAAACAACGTTGTCTGAAGTGCTGTCAGAAAAAAGAAAAGTCAAATACCTTCCTGTTATAATTTAGGACAGAGTCCTATTCCTATAATTGCATATTTGCATATCTGAATGTATTTTCACTATTTTCTCGTGTACGACTCAGCTGAAACTTTCACAGGTTGGTTGTTCAAATGAATATTTAACGTGATTATAAGACAGTGAGCATACTTGTAAAAGCAGTTTTGCCAATATTAGGCCTACCAATCGTGTACATTCTCTTTAACCACTGCTATTTTGCTTAGACACACATCACGTGATAGTCCTGATTTTGCATAACAAGTTTTGCAACTTGCATGACATTTGAGGCTATTTATAGACAGTTTACTTGCATTCAAATTCTCAAATTTAAAAACACACATTAAATATATTTTGCGAAATGTTGCACAATCAATTTACAAAAATACTCAAAATTAGAACTACATGAAACATTGTATTTAGTGCGAAAGAAGTAGAATTCATCCAGTTGTTCTTTAAAGCCGTTATACACTTTTAGTATTTTCGAAATACATCAAATAATGATCAACTTGAAACTTACTTTGGTGTAAAGTTAATGAAGATACCCAACACACATTGAGTATTTATGTCTGAGGTACTATCATTTTGGTATAATTTAACAAAATATTTAGAAAATTAATTTCTTTAATCCGGTATCGTTAATTCCACGTTATAATAAATACGACAAATCTGAATCCATTTTTAAAATTAATTTTCGGTATTAAACAAAGCAATGGAGGAAGCTGGTGGGCTTTCATACATGTCTCTTGATTCTTGTTAAGGTATGGATTCATTAACAGACATTTTACCAAAAGTGTACACTGGTTTCGAAGACTTTGGTGGACATTAATATTTTAGTCTACGTTTATTACCAATAAATTGTATCTTTATTTACACTATTAAAGATAAGCAGTGATATCATGTAATTACACTTGAGTGTGGCTACCCTCTGTCGGTTGGCCTTTTGGCTTATCTACCGGAGTTGTCTGGAAAAAAAGAAAAAAAAAATAATTCTTAAATATTGAAAACATGCACTTGTGATTCTCGGCAGATTGGTTATTTATCTGATAATATTTATATTAGGAAAAAGAAAACAATTTAAAATTTCACGAAATAATTTTCAAAAAGCATTGATAAAATTGATCTGATAATGCCCCCAAACGGAAGTTATTTTTTAGTCTGGAATCTTGGGAATGGGGCTTACAATATTCCTAACAACTGATTGAGAAAATCACATTTGCCGTTCTGCCAACTATTTTAACAGGTTTCAGTTAAGGGACCTCTTACATGTCGGAAGATGCAACTCAATTTGGTTATATCAGCATGTAATATTAACTTAAATATTCACCTCAACTAGCCTATTTCGTTCCTTTCTCTAATTGAATTTTCCCCCAAACGGAAGTTATTTTTTTAGTCTGGAATCTTGGGAATGGGGCTTACAATATTCTTAACAACTGATAGAGAAAAATCACATTTGCCGTTCTGCCAACTATTTTAACAGGTTTCAGTTAAGGGACCTCTTACATGCCGGAAGATGCAACTCAATTTGGTTTATCAGCATGTAATATTGACCTAAATATTCACCTCAACTAGCCTATTTCGTTCCTTTCTCTAATTGCATCCCCCCCCCCCCCGATTTCAGCATTTCAATAATTCGTGCTTTAAATGAACCAACTACACAATATACCTACCAGTAATAATCATCTAAACTAACCAAGAGTGATTAATTACTAGCTAATTATCAAATAAAAACAAACTGTGGATAAGGCCAAAAGCTCCATATTGTGAGCACAAAGTGTTTGTTGGACTGCTGGCGTCTTTGAATACCACGCATAAAGACAAAATGGATTACATGACCAATAAATAATTAATAATACAGCGTGCGCTTATTTTCATTCGTTGCAATGAATATAATTTTCATATACCGTATCAATACAATAATATGATAATATAATGTCTGGAATCGGTCAGCAAGTTCGGCTTCATCGGTTGTTAATATTGACTCGAATTGAAATAATCATTGATAATATTGCCGGAGATCATAATATTTCATTCATATAGAGTGCATTTCACATAAAGTGTCTTACTCAAGGACCCAAGTATCACAGTCACGAACGACTAGGATTCGAACCCACATTCTGACGACTCAGCTATCACGGCAACCCGGGACAACACTCCTCCCCACCCCTCCCCCCAAAACAACAACAACAACAACAAACAAACAATGTTTTGGGTTTATATTTCTCTAACGATTTGGTAGAGAAATGTTAATGCATAATGCAGATGAACTAACTTGTTATGATATCACCTATTTAAATATACACGAGCTCAACCATTTTGCTTACGGTGATTGATTTAAATAAATTTCCATAAATATATTATTCATATTGCTGGAGGTTATGAATAATTCAGTAGGAGTAGTTCTGTGTTGTCACGTACGCCATGACTAAAGGCTAGAGAATCACCGGTGGCATAGTCAAAAACACGGGCGTTTCTTCTTTAACAATTTAACTCGGCTCAAAAAGCTATAAATACACAATTCACTTCATTTAAAATGATCCCGTAACCTACCGGGTCCCTAAATCACAAATTGTTTGTTCTTTTCAAAGTAAGTCTACATGCACAGTACTCTAGGGGCATACTTATAGGAAGCTCGAACCTAATTTGATAGCCTTGTTCATCACGGTGGTATTTACCTTGCAAATTTATTTCATTTATAATTTAAGCCACACATTCCGCGTGAATCTTTTTATCCGTCATTATATCCGTCATTATAGGAGAACAAATATCTCCTTCTTCCTTTGAAAACATAATAATCCAGTTTTCTAGCGAAAATGGATACAATGATATTTGACTTGTATACTTCAGTTTTCCCAGTCAGTTTGAGAGTAAATCACATTCGAATAGGATTATTTCCACAAAGTAATTGACTGAAACATCGTTTATAAACCAGCCATGGGTGCCATTATTTTTACCAGCAATAAATGTACTACTGTGCGACAAATAAATTAATTTTGCTAGAGTGAACAAACGGTTCCCTTGTGGTTAATTTGATTCTACAAATTTATTCACTTAATTACTCATTAACCATGCCCGATCAATTAAGTTTAGGAACGCAATTAGAAAGCAAATAATATGAGGAATATTACAAAGCAATTAATATCTTTCTACTTTAAGGAAAAGAGCAGATACCGATTTCAACCGATAATGACGGGAAAGTAATGATTCACAAAGAATATACACTTTTGGTTAAATGTTTTTAATGATTCTATACTTTATAAGAATTAAGAGAAATGTAAAGCTGATTTCATTGCGTCGTTTACGAAAAATAGTGAAATAGATTGTTCGTATTTATTCCAACGTGGAATTTCTATCACATGAAATTAAATTTAGAAATTTGTTGACAAATTGTTACTTACAGGGACAATATCGTCACAATCAACACGGCATAGAGATTGGAGTTTTAGATTAACTAAGTCGGCTCTGATCGTAACGATTGTCCTTTTAACATTCAAAGGATGTTTGGTACCATCGTCAACTTGACACCAAATTAATTTTATTTAAAAACTGTGACCTTTTAGGTTTTTCGAGTTGACCAATGGTGTGCAGTTGCTTTAAGTTATATATTTATAGGTCATACCTCTGTATCGGTACTGGGAGCAGACTGCATATTTGCTTTAGGGTGCAGCTGGCTGGCCAAGTCGGCATTTTCCCCCGTCACGGAGAGGCGTACTTTGGCTCGCATTGCTGCGCCAAGACTTGTCTGGACAGGATAACAATATCAAAATCAATAACAGGTGATGATCATGATTCTTATACAACATAACACCATCCAAGCAAATATATTGTGCCAATCATTATTCTTATGAAATTGAACACATCAAAATCAATACCTTGTGTTGATCATGAATCTTTTGTAATATAAAAACCATCATCAACGTTTAAAGATGTACCGCATAATTATGTTTTTCAATATTTTAAAGGCGATTTTAAAGGCGAAAATGCACTTTTTCATCGACTCATTGCTGTTTGGCTTAAGGGAAAATATTTTAAAATTTCACATTTAACTAAATAATCGTGAGTAGCATGATGTCACAGGAAATACAACCAGAAATTAATTTAGGGGAGGTCCCGTCATCAATTGTAGCACCTTACAGTTAAACCAACCCTTGGACATTTTGACTTCGTGAAATATCTCATTTCAAAGTATTTGTTTTCCTTTGTAACAGAACAGGATTAATGTTTCGATGAAAATAAACATTTCCAGAAATTGCCGATGAAATAATGAAATCACTGGTGATACATCTGTAATATAATATTTCCTGAATGTATTCATTACTTATAAAGAATCCAGTTGTCAGCAATGAGATATACATTGGATGAACTGAAACCCTTAAAGGTAAAAGGTACACAACTGGTAATCTAAAAATAACTGAAGGGTGAAATTATTATTGTAAATCTAACTTGTTGTGAAGCTGTTGTGATTTCCCTTAAATGTTTTGTTTGTCTGAGGTACTGTCACTATTACGAAAATGGGAATTAAATTACAGTTTTATTTTAGGAAAGAGTCGTCCTTCCTAAATACCCCGTTAGAATGAATACAACCAAATAATCTGGATGGATTTTCACTATTTTCTCGTTAACGACACAACGTAATAAATCTGAAACCTTTACAGATATGGTTCTATTGTCACAGATCCACAGACAAAACCCATAAGCTTGACACTCATGTGGGCCAGCACTTCAATCTACTTAATCATTCCATTTCTGACATGATTTTGCAGGGTATTGAGGCTCTTGGTAACCGCAGGGAATAGGTCTGTCTCAACAGAGAAAAGATGTGGATGAGGTGTATCCACACCATTCACCCCCTTGGTCTCAACATACAGGAAGGGAATGATTAATTTTCCTTTTTTTCTCTCCATTTTTCGTTCTCCACAGATATTTTTATATTTATATTTTTTTATATTTACCTTTGTTTTAAATTTGTTTTGCTCGTTAATTTATCTGTCTGTTTGGTTTTACTCCCCCTGTCTGACTCATTGCTTTTCACTAATCTCATAATCTCTTCCTCCAGCCAAAAACTCCTTGTACCTCTATCTATTCATATGTAGGCCTAATCCCTCTTTTGTGTTCATTTAACATCTGACTAACTCCTTTGAGAAAGAACATGCTAGGTTCAAAACGTAAGGTTAATAACCATTATTTTGCACTTTTACAGGTTGTTTGCTGTTGGCTTATATGTATTGATCCAATGAGAGTAAGCACACTTGTAAGAACCATTTAGCCAACATAACCAATGCTGTGTACCTTCCCTTTAAAGTCATTTAAAATTAAATTAACAATGAGGCAATTGTTTCACAGCACAATACGTTCATTGAACCTTTTGTTTCCGGGATTGTGATCTGGATTTCCAGTAGAACTCGATGACTGCCGAGATTAGGGCCAAAGAGAGACCTCCAACAAGAATATAGAACACACCGGCCACATTACTGAGGCTAAGAGGGTTAGAGCTGGCATCCTGCAGGAACGGATAGAAAAGACAAGGTTTATTTTCAATAATAATGCGCCCTAAAAAACATGGTTTTATTATTAATTCATTCTTATATGATGCATTCCACCTAGACATTATGTCTAAATGCGCTTTATATTATTCCCCCTGGTCATTAGGCCAATATTTTTCAAGTAATCTTCATGATCTCCCTGGGGAGTATATACCCCATTATTATGGCACACATTTATACTGCTGGGTGAAGAGAACCAATAACAGTAAAGTGTCTTGCTCAAGGGCACAAGCACCACGGTCGCGGTCATCATTCGAATCCATGCTGTCCACTATGACGTGCAAATCCATAAATAGTGATATCTCTATTTCTTGACGTGCAAAGTTAACATTTAATCGGGAAATAGAGATATCACTATTATTAATAGACATATCTCAATTTAAAACAAATATATCCCTATTCCGACAGGAGAGGGAGATCTCTGTTATTAATACAGTAATCTCTATTATTATTATAGAGATATCTCTGGTTTTAATAGAGATATCTCTATGTATGGATTAAATGTTAACTTTGCACATCATAGTCGACTCAACCATCCTGACACAAGTCTGATTCACTTGACTGCTTGGACGTGGCACTCCGTACAATGAATTTACAGTAAATATAGAAGGCAATCAATGATGGACATGTTCTCAGTTTCAAATAATTCATTGCATTTGGCCAGCCATGATCCATTTAAACAAGATAAAGCCTTTTGTGAGTTTCATTTTAATACTGTACACCGACTCAATCGCGTGGCAAGTACATGTTTTATAGGTAAAACTTGTAGCTTTGCATGGTGAAGAGGACAAGCAAGACTAATTGCGGTGACACCATGTGAAATTCTCTATTGAGTGGTAATTAGTTCTGAAAAGAACTGGAGGTTACAACTTGACATTTCAATCAGTATGCTCTGGTGTCACTGCAAGTAGTCTTACATGTTTTATATTTGAGCTTTCAATTCTTGACTGTTGCTGTATCACAAGGTTAAGGGCAAACTCCTTTACTTCTTCGCAACTACCGTACCACAACGCGCAAGCGCAAACCAATTAGCGTAATGCATGATGGTCTAGATAATCAAAATACTGCAAAAGTGACTCTAGTACCTCCACGGATAATGTCTATCAATGGTAGCAATCACACTCAGTAACAGTTAACCATGCTTTTTTCTTCTAAACTATTTGTTCAGTTTAATAAGGCATCTAATGTGGATTTTTCGATTACAACTACCCAATAATATACGAAGAAATGCGAACCTTGACCGCTAGCTAGACCAAGATGCAACGCGCGCGTGTGTTTGCAAAAGATAGTCCAAAGACCTTGTGCAGATGACGTCATCACATCACCTGCGATCGTTTGGGGACCACTAGAGTCGATGTGAGCGTATGTGAGTTGCGTGCCAGCTGTTTCAATCAATGATCTCCATTATAGTGACTGGATATGCTGAGAGCCTTAATAAAACAAACACCCCAACAAACAAACAAACAAACAAACGTTGACACTGCACGTACACGATATTCTATGAGTCAAACATTTTAAATCAGCTCAAATCTGGATCCTGCTTATGAATTGTAATCATTGAAGATTCTTGTATGTTTTACCATTTATCATTTAGTGACCCAAACACCCACTCATCATTTGAGCATGATTTGACATTGTCTTCATGCTAAAAGGTTTTTATTAACTTAAAGAATGTTCGTTGTCTTAGAAAGGGATGTAAATTTTTGTTACGGGATGCGAATTTAGAATATTATTTTGACATTGCTAATCACGCAATTTATGAGAGAAGTTACCAAACGAAGGCATGTCCCCTATCCCTTACGGTCCGTGGGGGAAACGCTACGTTTACCGCAGTTGTATTTTGGTCATGATTTTGCTCGTTACCATCAGACTTGGTTAATGCTCCGTCGATTCCAGTCTTACCAGTCTATAATACTGTATCACGGAGGAAGAAACTTCCTTCATGACTGAACATACACCCATTACAGAATTTATCAATGGGAAATGGAAAAATAAGTTCACCCTTATGAAACCCGATGATGAAGTTATTACTCTGAATGTGTACGTAGTAATTACATTATACAGTCAAACAGTGCGCTTTTCTTATGAGGCAGTGATCGCTTAAATGGGAATGTCGCCTGCATGCCGGTGACCTATGACATAGCTGCTGCACAAGCTCAATCGTACATATATCTTGGTTTCTTATCAAGTATGGATTTAGATATCACATCTTATTTTACTGAATAAACCCACCGAGCTAGCCTCGTTACATTCGCCCTTGTCAAACCACCATCGTTTCTGCAATGCGTCTAGTACTCCCTCCTCTCGTAACTGTAGGATAGCCAACGTTAGATCATCGCTGCATAAAGAACGTACACAAACACTCATCAATATTATTACCGTTGTAAAAGAAATTAATTGTACAACATTTGTTATGTTGGTAAAACTGCTTCTATGAGTGTGCTTATTGTTCTCTTAATCAAGATATACACAATAATAACAACCTATACAAGTTTCAGCTCAATGTAGAGTTAAAGTCATGAGAAATGTACGAAAAAAGACATTCACAATTTTCACAAAAAATACTTTGAGAATATTTGTTACATTTGTTCCTCTTTAGGAGAGCACCTAAGACAGAGCAACTTATCATGATCGATACATTTACCAACTCAGCTTTTGGTTAACAATTCCGTTATTTTGTAATCAGGAAATAACTAAAATACATTATATCCTTAAATATATTATGTAAAGTGTTATTTGAATAAAATGTTTAGTTCGGCAACATTCTAAAATGCATGTCATTATATAACAGCTAGGTAGGTAATTTATAACGGAGAGAAACTAATTCAGGGTTGTCTGCAGTCAAATTACCAATATGTATGAATAAAGAAGTAGGTTTGCCCGAGACGTACTCCCTGGAAATCAATATGAAAACTCAATTAAATTGAAACATTGCATTCATAAACAAAACAAATAACCCCCCTAAAAACAATCAAATGTTTTGTTTCTGTTTAATGTTCATGTTTCAGTTGAGGTGACAAAAAACAATAACACAAATTTTCGGTTGGGCAGAATAACTAATTAATAGAAGAGATAATTTAGGGGATATGAAATGAAATAACATTATAAAAACATTTTATTTTATACATTAAGCATTATATAAACATTATGCATTGACGTAGGCGTGCTCGCTCAATTAGTGACCTTCAATTTGTCTCTGAGAGAGGGCGCCCTTCAGTTTGTGACATCATTATGTATAAAGTCTATTATAAATGTCCGGGTTATTTTTGAAGTTGACTTAGAAAAGTATATCCTGGAGAGAATCTGCTCCGTGCCCACGTCGCCCTCTAGCGATAAAAATGCACCCTGTCTCCGAGGTCAAGGAATTGCTTGTGTACATAACACTATGACTGGTAACCACTTTATTCCAATTCAGCGAAACCATTTCCCTGATATTGAACTATTAATACTAATGGAGTTAATGAAGTCGATAGCGCACGCTCACCAGCTACAGGCTACATGCTCTAGAGACGGCCGCTGCTTGCTTAAAGGGGCGAATTTGTGTGGGGGAAACACACCTGAATTTGGTGAGATTACGCGACACCCCGATTCCGTAGCTCTTGGAGTCAAGATTCTGCCCAACCTTCATGGTATCACATGGCTTCTGCTGGCTGAAATAATCGTTGATGGTGGACTCAATCAAAAAGGCAAACTTGCCGTTCATATGGCGAACCCTCTCCACTCCCTGTTCGTTACTAGTCATGAGGACCGATCGGTCTGAGCTGTTCACGTAGTTCCACATATCCATGTACAGGGGGATTTTCGATTGCTTGGGAAATAAGAGAGTTAATAAGTCGTTTTAATTAAGTAATGATATAATGAAAAATTGTAGACCTTCAGTTATTACCCGAATCCAATATTACAAGATTATAATCTAAATATAACTTATTACTTGATGTGAATCTTAAGTGATTTTGGCAAACATCCTGAGACATAATTCCATCTGAAAAGCTGTCATTTTGAGTGAGCACACACTCCTTCCCCCTACCCCTAGGATCCACAGTTCCCGCCTGCACGCCTCAACGCACTATTCCACCGGCATCCTGTCATCGCGTAATCCTCCAGCAGCCTACTTAAGCAGCAGCATTCCCCAGAGTCCGGCATTCTCCTGAGGACGATCAGAGCACACTGATCGAAACGTCGAGTTGTACCTCCAGTTCTTTTCAGAACTAATTACTACTCAATTGAGATTCCACATGGTGTCACCGCAATTAGTCTTACTTATCATCCTCACCATGCAAAGCTACAAGTTTTACCTATTATTATTTTTGTTTTACATTTTGGCATTATACGGGTTTGTGTGTGAGGGGATTAATCTCACCTTGAAGAATTCTAGCGTGGATCCCTCGCCCATCATACCGTAAGACACGTCCTTACTCTGCACCAGATCTTGGGCCGACTTTATGTCAGTTACCATTCGCTCTACGGTGAGGAAAGCGGCTAGGTTGGCCGTGTACGACGAGATGATGATCAGAGTAAAAAACCACCACACACCCCCGACGATGCGGCCGGATAAAGACCTACACGAATTATGATTAGAAGTTAGTCGCCTCACACGTTTAATTTTGTGAAGAAGTTTGTGTTCGTAAAGGAATGGCCCAAAGTTGGTTATGTTTACAAAACTGCTTCTTTGAAACCTATGAAAGTTTCAGCTTAATGCGGAGTTAATTCATAAGAAAAGTGTGAACAAGCTTTTGCAATTATTATAGAAAACCATTGCCAGCTTGCGACTTTCTTGAAAATGTGAATAACTGCCGTGTTTTCTCTAAAACGCCATTGATTCAGACATAATAGGACGATTGGTATCTTTATCAACTTCACATTCAGTAATTTTTCGGATAACAATTTGGTAATATTGTGTAATCAGGTTTTAAAAAAAAATGTTGTACCTCCTCTTAAATATTGGATAAATCTCATAATGAAAATAACCATAATGAATAGGAATATATCTATGAAAAAGGATTAATCTTTTTCCAAATCAATTCGGAATCGAGGTATTTTGGTATCGATTCTGAATTGGTTTGGAAAAAGTTGAATGATTCAACTGAGTAGACTGATTAAAAATACCCTTATTAAGTCACATTATATTCTGAGGTTAAATTCTGATCTGATTCTGAAATCTTATTTGACCAGCTGTTTTCATTTCTCCTGTTTGTGTTAGTGTTTTTGTTATTTTGCATTTGATGTAGAGCCTGCTATAGGTTCGAAACTTGACACCACACACGATTCAACTACCCCCGGTTGATAATAAGTATGGCAAAGGTTTGAGGACAGACATAATGTCCATGCTATGCACAGTTATGATATTTTACACAGCGGCGTAGCCAGGACTTTTACAGTGGGGGCACAGGGGGAATTGCTTTTCAGTGGGGGGGGGGGGGAGGGGGGTGGCAGGGGTATAGGTTTTTTCCCTTTTCTTTTTCTTTTCTGTTTTTTGGGGCACTATGAGGATTTTTCGTGGGGCACCTGGGGGGGCACTGGAAATTTGTGGGGGCGGGCACGTACCCCAAGGCCCCCCCCCCCGGGTGGCCACGCCGCTAATTTTAAACTATCATGTGATACACTCTCTCCGTTCATAGCAGCTCGATTGGCGTTAGTTCGCCGATTGATGGCGCCATGATGGTCCTTTTGTTTGATTAGTTTATTGCTTTGAGTTTTGGCCTAACACCAAGGTATCTATGATGCACTGTATACTCGGCGCTTCCCGAGTGTCTGCGGAAATAAAACCCACAGCGACCTGAGCGGGACTTGAATCGACGACTTCCTGCTAGTGTAGACTGTTAACCTCTCGACCTTGCCCACTGAAGACAAATATTTCAAACAAAAAATATGTAATTGTTAGATAAATCATATTCTCAATTTGACGCTTTTACCTTGGGGATATATCGCATCCTTGCTGCATCAGCGCCCCGAACGAGAACCATAGACTGTTTGTAATACCAAAGTCATTAGTGGTTTTGTCATTAGCCTGGCTGGCACCGTTGTGCGGCTCATCGGTCGGGACTCGGGTGTACTCGACAGGGTACCATTCTTTGGGACTGAACCGACTGACCAGGAAGAGTACAATACTAACACCTGTACAAATCAAAGAAGTACAAGTTCAATTTAAAACAGTGAGTAAAACAATAAACAGCTTTCATTTCAACCCTGTCGTTTTCAAAAAATATCTTTTAAATGTAACCTGTGACAGTTTCATCACAAAAGGTCCTCATGTATTTGAGAAAATTACAAAAATCTGTTACATGCTTTTTATGTTAATATCCTAAGATTTTAGATAACAATTCTTAATTGTATAATCTAGTCAGTTCATGCTATTGAGCGCCTAACAAGCAGCCACTCATAACAGCTCTCCAGTTTTTGTGCTAAGTAAGTGTTTTGTAGCTACAAGTTTGTCTTCATTTTTATACTAGTGGATTTCTTATTACACCTGGAATCTACTGGACGTTTTATGTGAGTATTTGTACATTTGTTTTCTTATAATAAGTTAAAAACTGTTGTTTTTTTGTCTGTCTCTGCAGTAAGATTTTACTGTTGAGTGTATACACATTTTGGATCTTCATTTTATTTGTGCAGTCAACTCTGATTTAGATTATAACCTGTAGCTAGAGATTATAACCTGACGCTTGACCACAAGCCTTTTGTTTGGATCAACAACTTTGTGATCAGACAATGGAGGTCTACATCCTGTTTATTCTACTCCTGCTATCCAGACCATTGTGTCTCAATGACTCATCAGTAGATGGCTACAAGATGCAATCTACAGCTTGTTCACCTCAAATCCGCCATCTTAAATTCTTGAGACGTCCTATATCATACTATGATAATTCATCTGCCACCTTTCACCTGGAACTCTTAATTTCTGGTGACATAAACCCAAACCTTGGACCTGAAACACTGATCAACACACCCACAAACGCCACTCAGCTCCATAAAATTTCTTACAGCCGCAATGAACTACTCAATCTTCGCAATGCGCCATGTACTGATGTAGCTTTATCTTATTCAGCATTGAGTCAATTGAACTGTCTTGGAATACTTGCTAATCAACCCCAAACATACCGCCGCACACATAGAGGTAAAAAAGCTGGTCGCCGTAGAATGGACAGACTTACACAACTAGCACTCCAGCCTTACCAACCCCCAGCAGTGAACTCAACCACATCAACAAGCGACATTGGCATAACTTCAACTCCAAATGTTCACGATGAGTCTAAACTTCAGCTCTGTGTCTTGAACACTCAATCCATATGTAACAAATCGGATGAATTTGTTGACTTTGTACTTCAAAACAATTTGGATCCTGTTGCCATAACCGAGACATGGTTTAAACCTGATGATGACTTGCTACCCCGTGAGTGTACTCCTGCTGGCTACTCTCTCCATCATATCCCCAGACCAATAAAGACCGGTGGAGGGGTTGCACTACTCTTTAGGTCCAGTTTATCTGTCAGTATGAAAAGTGTTAACATTGACTACCTAACATTTGAATCTCTGCATGCTGAGGTAACGTGCAACTCTAGATCTGTTCGCCTTGTTAATATTTATCGACCAGAAAGGGATGTTGATGGTAAACATGTAAACTTCTCCAGTTTTCTGCAGGAATTTGAAAAATTAATTGTCGATTATCTCTTACACCCATCTGACATTATTTTAACCGGCGATTTTAACATTCATATGGACATTATTTCAAACAATTATGCAAATCAGTTTAAAGATCTGCTCTCTGCTCATGGACTTACACAGCACATCACAGCACCCATCCATCGGTATGGTCACTGTCTTGACCTCATGATAACGCGTGAAAATACTTCACCTCTTATCTCGAATATAACTATTCATCCTGGCTTATCTGATCATTATGCAATCATGGTAAATTTGAACCTTAAAAAACCTCCCATACCTACCATTTCTGTAACTACTCGCCACTGGAAAAAAGTAAATATTAAAGATTTATGTCATGATGTTGAATCTCAACTGGAAAATGTAAACCTTGAAGATGGTGAGCTGGATTCTTGTGTCAGTCTATTTGAATCTACTGTCCGTAACATCTTGGATGATCATGCTCCGCAAAAAACTCGAACTGTTAAACTACAATCTGAATCCCCCTGGTTCAATGATGATATCCGTGCTGCAAGGAAAATCCGCCGCCAACTTGAGCGAAGATGGCGTGACAATGGGAAACTTGGAGTACATCGGCAAGAATACTGTAACCAACGTGATATTGTGAAGAACATGATTAACCAGGCAAAAATAACTCACTACTCATCTCTTGTGGAAGATCGCTCTGGTGATCAGAAAAAAACTCTTTAACATTGTTGAAAAGCTGCTTCATAAACCCAAAGCTCCAGTGCTACCATCTACACACTCCGATCTGGACCTCGCAAATGCTTTTTCAAACTTTTTTGTCACAAAAATTGAGAATATCCGTCGTTCTTTTCCCTCAGTACCTGCCATTCTATCACAAACACCATCACGCAAGGATCCACAATGTAGACTGTCCATGTTTGAGCCTACTAGTGTTACGGAGATCAAGAAACTCATCATGAAATCGCCATCAAAATCATGTGAACTTGATCCAGTGCCAACTTCGCTAATAAAACAAAATATTGATGTGTTTGCTAAGTATATCACAATTATTGTAAACAGATCTCTTTCTTCCGGTTGTTTCCCTAATAGCCAAGATTGCTCATGTTAAACCACTCCTCAAGAAACCCAGTTTGGACAAGGAAGTTTTCAAAAATTACCGACCAGTAGCGAATTTAAAGTACCTTGGAAAAACAATCGAGCGAGTTGTTTCATCACGGATCTCTGACCATGTTCGTGCTAATAACCTGTCGGACACATTTCAGTCAGCCTACAAACCATTTCATGGAACGGAAACTGTTCTTCTTCGCGTCAACAATGACATTTTATCTGCCATGGATGAGGGGAAATCACTGCATTAGTTTTGTTAGACTTAAGCGCCGCATTTGACACGGTCGGTCATAAAATCCTTCTCTCTCGCCTTCAATATCATCTTGAATACATGACACAGCCCTGGATTGGTGTAAGTCCTACCTTTTAAATAGGCCTCAGCATGTTTGTATTGGTAACGCTATCTCCGAGCCTGTTATTCTTGACTATTCTGTACCCCAAGGCTGTGTACTCGGCCCACAGTGGTTTACTGTTTATACCTTTCCAGTTCGTGATATCATTTTGAAGTATAATTTAAATTACCATGTTTACGCTGATGACACGCAGCTTTACATTACTTTTAAGTCTTCTCAAGAACCTGCCGATTCCTGCATTAAAACACTGGAAAAGGTATTCAAGAGATTCGAAGTTGGATGAGACAAAACTTCCTGAAATTGAACGATGAAAAAACAGAATTTGTTCTATTTGGATCACGTCAGCATTATTGTCTAAAGTTTCTCTTCCATTTATTACAATTGGTGACTCGCAGATAACCCCCTCATTACAAGCACGTAATTTGGGTGTTATATTTGACTCGACAATGACTTTAAAACCACATATCTCCAACATTGTTCGCATATCATCATTTCATATCAGAAATATAATTCGAATTAGGAAATACTTGAATAAAAGTGCTGCTGAACAAATTATACATGCGTTTGTCACATCACGGCTCGATAACGGGAATGCTCTCCTTTACGGTCTCCCGCAGAATCAAATATCTCGTGTTCAGCACATACAAAACACGGCAGCTCGTGTTGTGACTTTGTCCAGAAAGTCATGCCATATCACGCCAATCTTGAAAGAACTGCACTGGCTTCCTGTTTCACAGAGAATTGTTTTTAAACTTATGCTAATTGTTCACAAATCTTTTAATAACATTGCTCCAATTTATATTTCTGAACTGCTTAAAGTCTACACTCCATCACGCAATTTGCGCTCCAGCAACATGTCACTCCTAAAGGAACCAACTTACAAAACGGAACTGGGGTGATAGGTCGTTTTCTGTCGCAGCTCCGAGACTCTGGAATCATCTTCCAACTAAACTCAAATCTTGTCATAGTATAACCAGATTCAAATCGATGCTTAAAACTCATCTTATGTCACAACTCTTCAAAGATGATGTATATTTGTAATTGCATTGTAGGTACATGTATCTCGGTACATAATTTTTTCCCCCTATGCTATCATTGTATATTGTTTGTATTCATGTTTTTCTTTGTTTCCGCGCCTTGAGCGCCCAGCAGGGTGGATATGTGCGCGCTAAAAATCTTTATTATTATTATTATTATTATTATTATTATTTCCAATGTTGTACATTCCCTTTTAACTACAGGAGTTTTTACCTGCGTATGCGAGTACGATACACATCCAGATCTCATTAGACAGAGGATGCATAAAGGAGAATACGTCAGGTTTAGTGGTCTGCGGCTTCTTAATCATAATACTGATGCCTAAACTCATGAAGGGCTTGGTGAAGTCTATTACCCTCTCACGATCAGATGTAATAGTGAGAGGTGCTACAGCGATGTCCGCCTTCTGTAGAGAGATGAAAAGATGGATTAAAGTATAACGGATTTGGTTCTCACAGTCGGATAAATGCACAGTGTTATGGATATGTGTGGTCACATCCACCACGCCCATTGAACTGACAAAGTTAAAATAGCAGCAGTGACATCTGGGTGTGTCCAGTGAGGATATCAATGCCACTATATCAAATAGATGGCGCCTCCTCCCAGGTGCCTGAGGACAACCATCACTCACAAAGGCACCTACCCACCCACTGATCTCTATACTGGATAGGATATGGGCGCTGATTGGCCTATAAAAAGTTGAAGTAACCGGCCGCCATGTTGGTTCCCCCAAAAGGTCAAGAGTCAAATGTCATGTTAGCATACAGACAATAACAACAACTGGTTCAGCAGCACTTGGCATTGTTGTCGGTCGGGGAGCAGTAAACCTGTCCGGCCGTCACGCATGCGCCTTCTTTCTTGGGGGAACAAAGATGGCGAACAACGAGCTTCAGCCAATCGGCGCAATCTCCCATCCAGTTAGTACAGAGATCAGTGTACCCACCAAGCACCAATCACCGTGTGCCATAATTGTTTATCACCATCTTTACTCATGGCACTATTGATGACGTCACACTACTCTCTCTCTCTCTGGGGCGGCAGCAGGCATAGATCCAGGGTCCATGGATCAAAATAGTACTGTCCTTATTCCCCCAGATGTTGTCTGATATTATGTGTCTGCCATGCCATTCTCTTTGTATGTGTTCAATATAATAACTCAACTACGTAAATCGTTCGTATCCATCCGCTCAATAACCTACGGGGAATTGTGAACAATGATTGCTAACTAGATCAAGATGCAACGCCATCATATATTTGCAAATTAGTTTATGAGCAAAATTAGTGCAATTTGTAAAGTACATGGGAAATCATTATTGGTGCCACACCTTGAAAGACACTGGCCACTAGTCACCCACGCTCATACATTCTTAGAGGTTACATAGCCTCAACAAGTGGACAAAGGTGATTTATACGCTCAACGGGCGATGCTTCATCACAATAGTCATTAAATATCATCACTACATACATTAAATAGGAGATTTTGAGTCGATAGATGGCAGCATTGTTGAATTACGTAAACAATGGAAGAAGAGCGGTTAAGTCCGCTGCCACAAGATTCGCCAAAATATCCCATAAAACAGTTTGTGTGTATAAGTAACGTCCTTTCCACATCGGTTCTAATGAATATTCAAATTATCAAATTATCAAATTATCATTTCATATGAACAAGTGTGTGTTTCTTTTCTTTCCAGAGTCGTAATTATATTAAACAGACAAAATCATAATTATAAATATCTCCTTAATTTTAACCAATCGTGACTTGTGAAGCAAAATGACTATACGAAGTGATTAGTTAAAATTTGCAGTGAGTGAAGTTAAAATGCAACGCGCCTCGAGCATACATGTACATTTCCTTGCGCAGTGTACGCTAAAAAAACAAAACAAAAAAAACAAAACCCCAAAACCAACCCCCCCCCCCAAAAAAACACCCCACATTACAATAGTTTTAAACTTACGCCATCGACGAGCTCCCCCACCATACCATTCCACGTGCCATTAATTGGAATTCCGTAGGAATTGTCGTGAACCAACTGAATCTTGTACTTGAATGGGATCTTTTCGATGATTTCCTCCAGCAGATCAACGGCGTAGCCCTGGTACCGATCATTACCCGAGTACAGGTGACGGGGCTCCTTTCTCATCAGATAGGGTGGTTCCTATAGATGATTGGACACATGACAATACAATTAAAATCCCTATGTTATATTTTTTTCACCTTTGATATAGATCCTTCTAGATTCAAAACGTAAGGCCACTAACTCATGAAAATTTGGGTTTATGAAATTCTATGTTATGTAGATATATATCTTACCAAATATCCATGCTTCTGGACAGTTTAAAAAATATAGGAAGTCTATATTCGACATAAAGTAAAGATTGACATGATTGTATTGTATTCATGCTTATCCTTGACACACGTGTTCGCTGTTTTGACAAAACACGAACAGATAGGCCTATGACAGTTTCAAAATGTTGCCAGACGGATACATTTGGCTTCGAGTGTTTTCTCTACAATTATTCATTGTTTTTGAAACGTTGTTTTTATTTTGTATTTTATAAATGACGTTATCTGCAGTTCAAGATACAAAACTGCACATATAAACATGCAAACTGCTGCCTACCAGGAAATTCATCATACTGACAAATTAAAAAAAAAGTTATGAATTTCTTGAAAAACAGGGGTATGTTTCGTTGATATTTGAATAATTGATTAATAAAGTACTTACGATAACAGACGTTACTAGGTAGGTTTTGTTTTTGAAGGCGGATGGACCGTTGCCGTTACCGTAAGTACCATTGTCAAACTTCAGTCTCTTTTTAGCTCCAGCTTCCCACGTTCCGATCTGGAGAAATAATTGAAAAACTAGTTCTGAAACCGAAATGCCACATTTTCCTGGATATATGTTACTAAAGCCACTATACACTATTGGTAATCTTGAAAAGCTTATATGATAACAGTTATACACAACACTTACTTGTTGATGATTACGGAGCCCCTAAGGGGACAGGTAAAAAAAGAAAATCGGGAAGGTAAAAAAAAAAGGGGGGAAATGTATTTCGTTCCCTCGAAATAACATTTCGTTCCCTCGAAATATTATTTCGTTTACTCGAAATATTATTTCGTTCCCTCGAAATCATTTCGTTCCCTCGAAATAACATTTCGTTCCCTCGAAATAACATTTCGTTCCCTGGAAATAACATTTCGTGGGAATGAAATAAATTATTTCGAGGGAACGAAATAAATTATTTCGTTCCCACGAAATCATTTCGTTCCCTCGAAATCATTTCGTTCCCTCGAAATAATATTTCGTTACCTCGAAATAATTGAGCTGTACGGAATCCTTGATATGCCATTTAATTTATTGGGATATGACAATTTCCGAGGTCGCCGTAGCACTGAGAGCCCCTTAAGGGACAGATGGAAACAAATAAATAAAATAATATTATTTTATAATATTATTTTATAATATTATTTTATTTATTTGTTTCCATCTGTCCCTTAAGGGGCTCTCAGTGCTACGGCGACCTCGGAAATAATTGTCATATCCCAATAAATTAAATGGCATATCAAGGATTCCGTACAGCTCAATTATTTCGAGGTAACGAAATATTATTTCGAGGGAACGAAATATTAATTTGAGGGAACGAAATACATTTCCCCCTTTTTTTTTACCTTCCCGATTTCTTTTACCTGTCCGCTTAGGGGCTCCGTAGATGATGGTATAAAAATCAGTAAAGTTTAGGGAAATAATTTATCAAATGAATTTCTGTAATCAGAAGACGTTGGAATGAATACGAACAATCGGAATGCCTCTTCACTATTTTCTTGATAACGACACAATACTGAAACTTTAACAGGCTGGTTTTTACACATTATATCTCGATTCTTATAAAGTATTGATGCATATTTACAAACACTTTAAATTGTATCGGTATTGAACTTTTCTATGGTTACTAGATGTATGTAAGAGCTTTTCTAAAATCACATGGTATATCATCAGTGTGCCAAATCTGGGAAACTCATATTTAAATATACACTTTCCACTGACTTGACTCAGAGTACCAGATATTATTAAAATGAAAAATAAAAGGTTACACTTTTTATATTCCTATGGGCGAATCAAGGGGGGGGGGGTGAGACACCCCTTTGTCCCCACTCTGTTAAGCCAATGTATCCAATGGGATACATGTAGCCTCAAATCACTGTCACACCTTTGAAATGAAAAGAAAACTCACCTTGCGTATACCGTCAACGAATAAACTCTGAATGTTTACAATGTAGTTTGACCTTTCTCCAAAGTTGTCAAACGATACAGGACCGGTAGCCCCTGAAAATGACACCTGCAAAACAACAACAACAACAACAACAACAACAACAACAACAACAAACTATTATTTCATTCTTATAGAATAGGCCTACTTGGGGAAGATACATAGGAAGGTTCAACATTGGTAATTACCAGATTATCAACGAATTCTAAGAGCCTACTTGATGTTAAAGGGACAATATCGTCACGTAGCCAGACTATCAACAGGGCATGGAATCGGTGTCCTTGTTTAAGGTGAACACAGTGACTGAGAATTACTGGCTCATTGATGAAGCAGCAATTACCTTATCACGTGGGACATTATTTTCAGTCACTGAGTTAATCTAAAACTAGCACTCCGATTCCATGCCCTGTTGATCGTGACGATATTGCCCCTTTAAGTTGGTGCAAGTATGACTAATTTTGAGTTAATTATTAGTGCTTTCATCTTAGGAAAGAAAAAAAAAATAACGAATTTCAAAAGGTTACCCTCCAGGAACTTGTTTGAAAAACATTCAAAGGATGTATATGCAAATGAAATCGTCTTACCCGTTTGAGGAATCTCAGAACATTTCTGTCGAATTCCCAAGGTCTGAACGGGTCATCATCACAGCTCCTCTGACCACGTCTGTCAAACTGATCCAATTTCTTCTCCCTCTTCAAAATCCTTACTGTCTTGTCCATTACATCAACCATGTCCATCATAACCGCTGACCTATGCTGTGTAAGGGAAGGGGACTGACTGACTATTAAGGTAGAAATGATTCCCATTTTGTTGTTTATGTTTCAGCAACAGTAGGCGGAAACCTAGCTAGAAATGTACCCCCTCTCTGTTTCCTCTTTGTGCGCATCTTAGCCCTCTAGCGGTGAAATGTTCCTCGACCAGGAGGTCAGGGCAATTACATACTTGTATGTATGCAGTCGTGATGGTGGAGTTACATGTCGCTTGAATGATTAAATTAAGTCATTATACAAACCGGAAATACTCACCGCTGCATTCTATCCTCTCACTCACTCACCTTCCTAGGCCTGCATCATGCCGTTTACTATGTTTTGGAACACCATGTAGGAGTTGTCATTGAGTACGAGGTGGTTTTCTACCCCAAAAACGATTTTCACCGCCATTTTATTGAAAAAGAGTATGCTAACAACCAATTTAGGTCTATACAATAGCAATTCAGTATTTGTTTGGTATTTTAGAACTACACTTACACTTAAAAACTGTGGCATTTTATTAACTGACGATCTGTTTTGCGACCTTATGTAGTCCCACGCTGTTTTCAGTAAAGAGAAATTTGACGACGTCTTGTTGATGATGTTGAATCCAGTGAGATTCATACCACCTAGCTGAAATTTCTCCAAATTGATTTTATCAATATCCTGACAGCGAAGAAACAAACCAGAAATTGATAATCGATCAAAAGAAGGTTCACGGTAGCACCATTCAGGCCCGATGATATAAAATATCTTGGTTCTGAGAACGACCCGATGGTGTTTGCAACTTGATGATATTGATCCAAATGTCTGGTAACAAAACCACCGGTTATTCACAGAATTAACATATTTTACAAATAAAAAGAGAGACATTAATTGTGGTTCCACAAAACATACTTAGATTGTTCTTTCCAACGTGCAACAATTCAAATCTTGCGAATCGATTAAAACTATTATCTATCAAACATGAACATCTTCAAAAACATGTAAATCTTCTTATATAGACCTAAACATTTTTAGCATAAAAGATTTTTTTTTTTTAATAATTCGTTTGAAATTGCCTGTTACACCCTTATACAACACATTGAAAACAATACAGTGGAGACTTTAGAACGATAGGAGGCAGCAGACTACATGTTTTTTGTCCATATCGAGAACAATTGAAAAGGACCTTTAATTCTGCTGACACCAAACATCTCAAAAGTCTCACATTAGTGTAATGCACTCAGAAAAAATCCCATTGAAACTTACAAGATCCATAAAGATATAATGGTAAGATGACGTCACCATGCCAAGAAGTGGTATCTGGATAAAAACAATTGAACATTGAGATTTCATAGAGTTAAGTAAAAAGAAACTTATTAATACAGACATCCATTAACTAGTGTATAATTTTTTATCTAAATAACCTTTTTGGCATTTCTAACGCACGATGTCCACTGATTCCGCATTCACTAATGGGCATTATTCGTAAATGGAGATAAGATGCATGACTAAACAGCTTCAATCAAGGCTCAATACACGTTTGATAAAATGTTTGTAAATGCATCCGTACTTTATAAATATCAAGAATCAAAATATATGTATAAAATCGAAGTTTCAGCTTATTTCGTTGTGTCGCTAAAATAGTGCAAATGCATTGTGATTGTTTGTATTCATTCCAACGTGTCTTCGAATGCCAGAAATTCATTTTTACTATAAAACAATATCACCTGAGACATAAATGGATCAAGAGATGTTTGATACTATTATCAACTTTACATCAAGTATGTTTTATATAAAACTGCGATCATCTTATGTTTTTCGAGAATTTATAGCAATTTTAAACAAAGCTCCCCAATTAAACAGTCTTAGTACCTGCCCCATAAGCAACTGTGTAGTCTTGAAGCTCGTATCGCATATTATGCGATGACGATTCGTATCCCTGAATTCTCTTAGGGATTGGATGATTGACGACTGGTTGCCGATCTTACGGAAGGCTACGTCAAACGTACTGAACGAGAGCTTCTCCGTCAGAGCATGGAGACGGAGCAGACCTGTGGGACAATAAGAATTATATTGACCATGCTTGATAGGGAAAACTATCACATCTAAATCCATCAACCTGCAACGACTCCCAGTGACCAATGATTGGTCTGTACCATAATAAACTCCATTGACGGATCCGGGGGGTGTTCAAGGGGACATGTGCCCCATTTATTGTCGCCGTGCATGTAAATTTCCCATACGTTTAAGAGTGTTTCCCCTTCTTTTGTGGCAGTGTGCCCCCTTTTTCCGTGTTCCCCTTTTTTCCGTGTGCCCCCCTTTTTCCAGACCCTGGAAAAAATACACCTCCTTTTCATCGATTTGTCAACGGCATTCGATGGACTGGTACGCAAATGGATGTTTGTCTCCGTTTCCGTAGTACCGAAAATGCACTCATTGATATCCTGGAAAGCTTGTACACGTCGACGTCGCTCTACCACCACAGCACTGACGCAACATTTCCGACAACAGCAGGGGTTCGACAGGGAGGATCCGAGAGCCCCTGCCTGTTTAACTTGTTCTTAGATTTTTTCAGCACAAGTACGACACAGACACGTTCTGCAACCGCAGTCAACGGAGAAATTACCCACCCAGAGGCGACAATTGGTGCCCATGGAGTGGTTATGCAGACGACATTATCTTGTTTTGCACTGACCTAGGTCGATCACATGCAATCAGCTGCTGATCTCATCGATTATATTGTCAAAAAGTATCGACTCCAGATTAACAAATCAAAAACGGAACTTATGACCATCGATCCGGCTGGAGAAGATGAAAACAAAGACAGCAAAATATCGCTCAAAAATGTCCCTATCATGTTGTGTCAGACATTTCGCTACCTAGGCTCGTTGATAAACCACCGCGAGTGCACCACTGGTGACACCGAAATCAACGCACGCATCGACTGTGCTGAAATCAAATTCAATTCCATGAAAAACCTTTTCCTGAACCGAAAGATACATCTGTGGATTCGCATCCAATTTATTTCTCAACTCTTTAGTTCGTCCATGACTGTGCTACAACTGCGTCAACTGGTCGCTCACCAAAGCGCAACAAACCAAACTGAATAGCGCTGTGCGTTTTCAGATTTTTTTGGAACCGGATACCCGAAATCAGGAAACTTCGGATACCCGGATACCTGTTTTCATTTTTGTTGAAAACATGCCTTCGGTGGTGTACAAATACATGTACTGTATATGTAAATGGTAACAAATTGGCATTATTACTGATGTTCAACACGGTTTCATACCTAAACGTTCTTGTATCACTCAATTAACTACTTTATACCATGAATGGGCAGAAGCTATTGATGTTCCCAAACCTCCCCGCATTGATGCCATCTTTCTCGACTGGTCTAAAGCTTTTGATCGTGTAAGTCATAAAATATTATTAGATAAATTACATAAGTACGGCATTTGTGGATCTGTTTTAAACTGGTTTCGTTCATATTTAAGTAACCGATCACAAAGGGTTATCTTTCAAGGTTCCCAGTCTAACTGGGCACCAGTTCACTCTGGAGTGCCCCAAGGGTCAATTCTCGGACCCTTGTTATTTAATATTTTTGCATTTGACCTTCCTTTTTGTGTTCAGTCTCACCTGAGACAATATGCTGATGATACAGTCTTGTACAGGGCTATTAGACATGAGGCAGACTCAGTTATTCTTCAAAATGATTTAAATAGCATAATAACATGGTGTAATCTCAATCATAGTCTTAATGTAAAGAAATGTAAACTTACGACAGTAACACGGTCTAAACATCCATTTCAACCTATTTACAAAATGGGATCTGATACTCTTGAAATTGTTAATAGTTATAAATACCCCGGTATCATTATTTCACATGATCTTGACTGGAAACCTCACATTAATAGTATTGTATGTAAAACATCCAAATTATCTGGTTTTATTAGAAGGGTTGTTAAGAGCAAAGATCCTGACATACTTGTTAAATTATATTGTTCTCTTTGTCGGCCAATTCTTGAGTATGCAGCCCCTGTTTGGTGTCCGTGCCTTCGCACCCACCAGGAAACTTTAGAAAGAGTTCAAAGGCATTTTACTCGGTCTTGTCTTGGACTTCCAAGAAGAACCACTAGCCCTGATAATGAAATAAGTTACCCAGCTAGATGTATTCAATTAGGATTACCGTTTTTACTTAACAGAATTCATTTTCTTTCTATTTCATTTGTTATAAAGTGTTTGTATAATTGCTTTGATATTGATGTTCACAGGTTTATTAAAGTTAACACTAGACATGTCGATACTATTAAATTTTATCACCAGAGATCAAGAACAAATGCTTTACATCATTCACTCTTCTCCAGATTTCCTAGATTGTGGGAAGGTCTGCCTTTAAATGTTAAGGAGTTCATCATATCTGGTTTATTACCTTTCATAACTGAACTGCGTAAACATATCCTGTCCCCAGGTACAAATTTAGACTTGCCAACATAACACTCTGTACTAATGCTTTATGTTCCTTTTTGTTGTTTTATTTTGAGTGTACTTGTTTGTAATCCCGTGGATTGATTTTTATTTGGCTTTTTATATTATATTTCTATTATATTGTTTGATTATGTTTGGCAGCATTATGGAGAGCCACTAGGTTGTGATTTGGTTCGCATTTTGGTAATCCTACGGGGGTGCTGTCAACATTTTGTCATGTTTACCTTATTTTCATCATGCTTATGTATTTTATAATTTTCTCTAATTGTTTTGTTACCATTGTGTTTGTGATTGTTTCTGCCCTGTGAAATAATAAATGAAATGAAATGAAACAAATTGAATTTTATAATACAGAGGATACCATACTTAAATCGATCTTTTCTTTATTGGAGTGCAATCGCTTGATTTTAAATATAATTATCTGTAAAAGTGTAAACATTACATTGTTCATCAAGAGTCACAGATTTCTGTTCGTACCGCTCAAATCTTAAGTCCGAATTTTAAAAAGTCGTTTACGGGTAATTGGAACCGAAAAATGGAACCGGGTATGACCGTTTCGGTCGGGTATTCGGATACCCGGATACCCGGCACAGCCCTAAAACTGAACGCTTGTTATCAAATCATGTTACGCAGGATGATTCGCAGACATCCAGATCACGACGACGGTGAGACAGATTTTCAATACAGATACACTACTGCCGATCTCTACCGCATCTGCAAAATACCATCAATTTCAGATTTCGTTTCAAAGCAGCAGGAAAAGTATGTTGCCCACCTCATTCGCGCGGAAAACGATCTCATCATGAAACGCATGATGCTAAGCGCCGATAAAAACAAAAAACGTGGTAAAACGATCAACACTACGTTCAAACAAGTTCAATTCTGGTATGAAAACGAATACGAACTGTTTAAAGCCGCGGAACTGCGTAAAGTTTAGATCAGTGAAAACACTCTGCAACACTTCAGAAACCAAAGAAGCAGTAAAACCTATGAATGAATGAATGGATCCGCCCCTGATAATATCGACTCATATTCGTCACCGTTTTCACGAAGAGCCACTGATGTTAAAATGACAAATTATTGATTAATACAGGTATGGGCGTATATCTCAATAATTGCATTTTGCGTTTTCACGAAGAGCCACACATCCCCAAAGATGCATGTAATACATTGCAACAGAAGGGCGTAAATGTAGGTCAAATCGTTTTTGCGTTTTCACGAAGAGCCACATATGTCAGTGTGCGCGTGATCACGTGACATGCGCATCCCTTTCCAATGTAAAAACACGTATTCAGATAGGCGTATAAGTAGGTCATCTCACTTTTTAGGTTTCACGAAGAGACACATATCTTTGACTAATCACTATGGCAATTAGCCAATATTTTAAAAGAAATTAGTTAGTCAATAGAGAGGTTAAACTTTTACAGAATCATGTAAGGGGTTTTAAACTCCAAACCGTGGCTTTCGTATTGCAGATTTGCAGTTTTAAGCTAAGCACAGTGTAAAATCTAAATCTCAATCACGCCATTTGAGATATGTGGCTCTTCGTGAAAACGGTGACGTATTGAGAGGTAATATCCAACAAAGAATGCATAGTTTATTATTACTATGGAAATGTTTTGGGGCTATCACTTTTCTGACTATCACTTTTCTAACTATCACTTTTTTTGACCTGTTGATCAATGTAGAGAAATTTGTTCAGTCAAAATATAATTGTATAAATTTACTAAAATAATAGCACCTCAGACAGAAATATTTGCACCTGAGGTAAAACTTTGATGGTTTATTTATATTTTGAAATTACCAATGTTGTACAGAGGCTAAACGAAGAAACTAGCACAAGGCGAGAAAAATACCTTTGACCAAATTGCAAGATTGACCTGTTTAAGTATCGATATATTCTCATCCAACCAAGACCAAACGATGAAGTATTTTTTAATGACAAATTTTACTTGCTACTTATATAAAATAGTTACTTCGCATGTTTTTATACGAGCTTAGAGAAACATGCTGGAACGTTTGAAAAGGAAAATGTATTCCTATCGTCACCTTTGTCGCTGTCGTAGAGATATGCAAATCGATTCCAACGATGGAACTGTATCAGATCAAACAAGACGGGCACCAACGATGGCATCATGGACACCAGGTAATCTGGGGCTCCTTTGGTCTGGAATCCCATATCCCTCTTGGAGAGTGAGGTGACAATAATCGGCATGTGGAAGGTACCACTGTAGGAAGATGCCGTTGCGATCAATGGCGGCTCAATGTCAGCTCCAATCAGCAATATCCCATTGGTGAACAGATCACATACTGTGCATGCGAGCGTGGAAGAAAAATTAAAAAGGCGTAATTAAATTATTTGAATATTTACCGAAATAGCAGTGATTATTTGTTTATGACAGCGGATCCACGTCGGCTCAGGACTATAATAATAGAGAACCGAAGTAAATTACGTCATGATAACATCGCTGAATCATTTTGTGCTGCATAGAACAACATCGAGGCAAATATTGTCCAGAACCAGCCACCATGATGTCATGGAAACGTGACGTCGCACTTCGTAGCTTATATTTTTGAAATCGGGTTTTGACTTAATTTCTGGTAAATTAATTTTTTTTAAGTGGTTCAAAAATAAAACACAAACCATGTGGAGTCAAAGCTGGGTCAGTAATTTCTTGGAAGGCAACTATTGTAACCGTTACAACGTCAACTGTAATTCACAACAAGTGAGTTTGAGCAGATAAAAGAAACAACATGCGCGCATTCAAAGTCTAAACCGGTTGAATTGCCATTAATACTTATTATTAACTTGTAAACGTTTTTCTTTGTTGATGTTTAAATGATACATGAAACTATTTTATCGTGCTTACAGCTGACGGGCTTCAAAGAAAACAAGCAAACATACTTTTCCTGCATGTGGTTCGGAATTTTGATGTTGTGGGAAAGATTGATTGTCAGTTTTTATTAAACACATAGAGGGATAGCGCGTTACATCTATATTCTTAGTCGTAGGCGTGTTCTGCATTTCAATTATTTCGTTCTAGACAACTTGCTTCAATAATTTATAGTTCTTCTGGCATATTCAGGAATACAAAATACACTCCAGCTTTTTCAAAGGCCATTTGATAACTTATTTAGGCACATGTCGCCATTCAGTCCCCAAATCATATGTCAACATTCACTCAAAAATTATAGATGCGTCGCCTGTGTTTTTGACCGGCAATGTCCGGTTTTTTATTAACCTTGTTTAGAGGGATCACCTATTGCTTAACCATGCTTTTAGACAAAATATTTAGTAAAATATTTCATTTTCGCTATTTGTTTCCTTGCTTTCCTTCCTGAAATTGCGAGTGAAATTCACTTTTAATAACCAAAACTATCGGCTGGTTAAGTAAAACTACAGCTTATGCCTATTTTTAAGTTTAGTTAGTCTTAAAAGTGCTACCATTTATATATATATCTTTAATGTATAGATATTCAAAACATGTTTCCTCCAGTAATTGAAGCAAATGCAGTTCTTGATGATATATATTTCATAAAGCCACATTGTTTTAGCTCAACATGACGGATACCTACGGAGCCCCTAAAGGGACATATGATGAAAACAAATTTATGTGCGAAGAAATAATTTGAGTTCTTTATTTCGTGCGCTCGAAATCATTTCGTGCTCACGAAATCATTTCGTGCACTCGAAATAAGTTATTTCGTGCGCTCGAAATCATTTCGTGCACTCGAAATAAATGATTTCGTGCGCTTGAAATGATTTCGTGCGCTCGAAATACTTTATTTCGTGCGCTCGAAATAAAGTATTTTGAGCGCTCGAAATCATTTCGTGCATTCGAAATAAAGTATTTCGAGCG
Organism: Zoroaster sp. YZ-2022; assembly: GCA_029582265.1. NCBI lineage: Eukaryota > Metazoa > Echinodermata > Asteroidea > Forcipulatida > Zoroasteridae > Zoroaster > Zoroaster sp. YZ-2022. The sequence continues at coordinate 21,106,466 of CM055829.1, read as the reverse complement.
CTCGAAATCATTTCGTGGACTCGAAATAAATTATTTCGTGCGCTTGAAATCATTTCGTGCTCTCGAAATCATTTCGTGCGCTCGAAATAAATTATTTCGTGCGCTCGAAATAAATTATTTCGTGCGCACGAAATAATTTATTTCGAGCGCACGAAATAAGTATTTTGAGCGCACGAAATAACTTATTTCGAGTGCACGAAATGATTTCGTGAGCACGAAATGATTTCGAGCGCACGAAATAAAGAACTCAAATTATTTCTTCGCATATAAGTTTGTTTTCATCATATGTCCCTTTAGGGGCTCCGTAGATACCTACAATGTTGACCATGAAATGTATTTACAATTTTTAGTAAAAAACTGTGTTCCTCTGCTATTACATCGTTCACACTGTGTTAATGACCATTCATCAAGTTGACAAGTTTTGCGGGTTTATGAGGAATGACACGCTTCGTTCACACCTTCGTCCCATAGCTGAGATACTGATGATTCACTCGCCGTGCATGGGGGTATTCGTTTACCAGATCCTAAATTGCCTTAAAATTCAAATTGGGTTTAAATATATACAGGTATACTTCATTCAAAGAATTCAGAATCAAAATCTACGTTCAGTGAATAACTTAAAGAGACATCTAAAAGAATTGTGTGTTGGCAAGTGTACGATATAGTTCTTTAAATGTTTCAAACGTTTAGCGGATATTTCAGTAAATTTAAATATACATTCAATACAAGCCCTACTTTTTAAAGATAAAGTATAGAATTTCTAACACACACACACACACACACACACACACACAAAATCAAATTTGTAAAATTTCAATGTGTAGGTTGTCCCTACAATTAATTTTGTCCGAGGAGCTGTCATTTGAAAGAAAAGTTTTACTGTTGCCGGAAAGAGTTTACTTAAATTCCATTCCTTGTTTTAAATTCCACGTGAGAATGAATATCACTAAATCTGAAAGCAATTTCACTATTCTCTTGTAAATGACAGAGAAAGCAAGTTTACTCGCAGAAGCAGTTTCGCCAAGACGACCGATGTTGTACATTCCCTTTAAAGTCATTACCACCCAGATCACGCTCAACATTACTCCTTAAGTAACTGGCTTTCTCTGCGACAAAGCCACAAGCCATGGGGATTCGTAATATTCAGTCTGCCCTTTAAAACAAATCTTGAAACAAACAAACATATTTTATTTTGTTTTATTTAATTAATAATTTAAAACAAACTTGAAATCATATTTACTACAAACGACAAGACGTTGGTGGTATAGCGGTTATAATAGTTACGTTCCAAACCATTCACCAGGGTTCAACTCCCGGCCAACGCAAATTTTATTTTATGCTGCCAACGAATATATTATATTATATTATACTTTTATTTTATTTTACAAACGACAAGGCGTTGGTGTTGTAGCTGGTTTAACTCCTGTCCAATGCGTATTTTATATTGATTGATTTAATAAATATCTTAAAACAAACTTGAAAACATATTTGCTACAAACAACAAGACCGTTGTGGTATATCAGTTAGAATAGTTGCCTTCCAAGTAATTGACCCGGGTTCAAATCCCTCCAAACGGATCTTTTATTTTGATTAATTTAATTAATATCTTGATACAAACTTGAAAACATATGTTCTACAAGCAATAAGGCTTTTCTGGTATACCGGTTAGAATATTTGCCTTCCAAGCAACTCACCCGGGTTCAACTCGCGACAAACGCATCTTTTATTTTGATTCATTTAATTAATATCTTGATACAAACTTGAAAACATATTTACTACACACGACAAGGCGTTGGTGGTATAGCGGTTAGAATAGTTGCCTTTCAAGCAATTGACCCGGGTTCAACTCCCGGCCAACGCATCTTTTATTTTGATTGATTTAATTAATATCTTGATACAAACTTGAAAAAATATTTCTTACGAACGACAAGGCATTGGTGGTATAGCGGTTAGAATAGTTGCCTTCCAAGCAATTGACCCGGGTGCAACTCCCGCCCAACGCATCTTTAATTTTGATTGATTTAATTAATATCTTGATACAAACTTGAAAAAATATTTTTTACGAACGACAAGGCGTTGGTAGTATAGCGGTTAGAATAGTTGCCTTCCAAGCAATTGACACGGGTTCAACTCCCGGCCAACGCATCTTTTATTTTGATTCATTTATTGAATCCATGATACAAACTTGAAAACATATGTTTTACAAACGGCAAAGCGTTGGTGGTATAGCGGTTAGAATAGTTGCCTTCCAAGCAATTGACCCGGGTTCAACTCCCGGCCAACGCATATTTTATTTTGATTGATTTAATTAATATCTTGATACAAACTTGAAAAAATATTTTTTGCAAAACGCAAGGTGTTGGTGGTATAGCGGTTAGAATAGTTGCCTTCCAAGCAATTGACCCGGGTTCAACTCCCGGCCAACGCATGTTTTATTTTGATTCATTTAATTAATATCTTGATACAAACTTCAAATTTTTTTTTCTTACGAACGACAAGGCGTTGGTGGTATAGCGGTTAGAATAGTTGCCTTCTAAGAGATTGACCCGGATTCAACTTCCGGCCAACGCATATTTTATTTTGATTGATTTAATTAATATCTTGATACAAACTTGAAAAAATATTTTTACGAACGACAAGGCGTTGGTGGTATAGCGGTTAGAATAGTTGCCTTCCAAGCAATTGACCCGGGTTCAACTCCCGGCCAACGCATCTTTTATTTTGATTCATTTATTGAATCCATGATACAAACTTGAAAACATATGTTTTACAAACGGCAAAGCGTTGGTGGTATAGCGGTTAGAATAGTTGCCTTCCAAGCAATTGACCCGGGTTCAACTCCCGGCCAACGCATATTTTATTTTGATTGATTTAATTAATATCTTGATACTAATAATAATAATAATAATAATAATAATAATAATAATAATGGTGGTATAGCGGTTAGAATAGTTGCCTTCCAAGCAATTGTCACGGGTTCAACTCTCGGACAACGCATATTTTATTTTGATTCATTTAATTAATATCTTGATACAAACTTGAAAACATATGTTTTTCAAACGGCAAGGCGTTGGTGGTATAGCGGTTAGAATAGTTGCCTTTCAAGCAATTGACCCGGGTTCAACTCACGGCAAATGCATCTTTTATTTTGATTCATTTATTTAATACCATGATACAAACTTGAAAACATATGTTTTACAAACGGCAAAGCGTTGGTGGTATAGCGGTTAGAATAGTTGCCTTCCAAGCAATTGACCCGGGTTCAACTCCCGGCCAACGCATCTTTTATTTTGATTGATTTAATTAATATCTTGATACAAACTTGAAAAAATATTTTTTGCAAAAGGCAAGGCGTTGGTGGTATAGCGGTTAGAATAGTTGCCTTCCAAGCAATTGACCCGGGTTCAACTCCCGGCCAACGCATCTTTTATTTTGATTCATTTAATTAATATCTTGATACAAACTGGAAAAACATTTTTTGTTACGAACGACGAGGCGTTGGTGGTATAGCGGTTAGAATAGTTGCCTTCCAAGCAATTGACCCGGGTTCAACTCCCGGCCAACGCATCTTTTATTTTGATTGATTTAATTAATATCTTGATACAAACTTGAAAAAATATTTTGTGCAAACGACAAGGCGTTGGTGGTATAGCGGTTAGAATAGTTGCCTTCCAGCAATTGACCCGGGTTCAACTCCCGGCCAACGCATGTTTTATTTTGATTCATTTAATTAATATCTTGATACAAACTTCAAAAAAATATTTTTTACGAACGACAAGGCGTTGGTGGTATAGCGGTTAGAATAGTTGCCTTCCAAGCAATTGACACGGGTTCAACTCTCGGACAACGCATATTTTATTTTGATTCATTTAATTAATATCTTGATACAAACTTGAAAACATATGTTTTACAGACGACAAGGCCTTGGTGGTATAGCGGTTAGAATAGTTGCCTTCCAAGCAATTGACCCGGGTTCAACTCCCGGCCAACGCATGTTTTATTTTGATTCATTTAATTAATATCTTGATACAAACTTCAAAAAAATATTTCTTACGAACGACAAGGCGTTGGTGGTATAGCGGTTAGAATAGTTGCCTTCCAAGCAATTGACCCGGGTTCAACTCCCGGCCAACGCATGTTTTATTTTGATTCATTTAATTAATATCTTGATACAAACTTGAAAAAATGTTTTCTTTCGAACGACAAGGCGTTGGTGGTATAGCGGTTAGAATAGTTGCCTTCCAAGCAATTGACCCGGGTTCAACTCCCGGCCAACGCATCTTTTATTTTGATTCATTTATTGAATCCATGATACAAACTTGAAAACATATGTTTTACAGACGACAAGGCCTTGGTGGTATAGCGGTTAGAATAGTTGCCTTCCAAGCAATTGACCCGGGTTGAACATCTGGCCAACGCATCTTTTATTTTGATTCATTTAATTAATATCTTGATACAAACTTGAAAAAATATTTCTTACGAACGACAAGGCGTTGGTGGTATAGCGGTTAGAATAGTTGCCTTTCAAGCAATTGACCCGGGTTCAACTCCCGGCCAACGCATCTTTTATTTTGATTGATTTAATTAATATCTTGATACAAACTTGAAAAAATATTTCTTACGAACGACAAGGCATTGGTGGTATAGCGGTTAGAATAGTTGCCTTCCAAGCAATTGACCCGGGTTCAACTCCCGGCCAACGCATGTTTTATTTTGATTCATTTAATTAATATCTTGATACAAACTTGAAAAAATATTTTTTGCAAAAGCAAGGCGTTGGTGGTATAGCGGTTAGAATAGTTGCCTTCCAAGCAATTGACCCGGGTTCAACTCTCAGACAACGCGTATTTTGTTTTGATTCATTTAATTAATATCTTGATACAAACTTGAAAACATATGTTTTATAGACGACAAGGCGTTGGTGGTATAGCGGTTAGAATAGTTGCCTTTCAAGCAATTGACCCGGGTTCAACTCCCGGCCAACGCATCTTTTATTTTGATTGATTTAATTAATATCTTGATACAAACTTGAAAAAATATATTTTGGAAAAGGCAAGGCGTTGGTGGTATAGCGGTTAAAATAGTTCCCTTCCAAGCAATTGACCCGGGTGCAACTCCCGGCCAACGCATGTTTTATTTTGATTCATTTAATTAATATCTTGATACAAACTTCAAATTTTTTTTTCTTACGAACGACAAGGCGTTGGTGGTATAGCGGTTAGAATAGTTGCCTTCCAAGCAATTGACCCGGGTTCAACTCCCGGCCAACGCGTATTTTATTTTGATTCATTTAATTAATATCTTGATACAAACTTGAAAACATATGTTTTACAAACGGCAAAGCGTTGGTGGTATAGCGGTTAGAATAGTTGCCTTCCAAGCAATTGACCCGGGTTCAACTCCCGGCCAACGCATATTTTATTTTGATTGATTTAATTAATATCTTGATACAAACTTCAAAAAAATATTTCTTACAAACGACAAGGCGTTGGTGGTATAGCGGTTAGAATAGTTGCCTTCCAAGCAATTGACCCGGGTTCAACTCCCGGCCAACGCATGTTTTATTTTGATTCATTTAATTAATATCTTGATACAAACTTCAAAAAAATATTTCTTACGAACGACAAGGCGTTGGTGGTATAGCGGTTAGAATAGTTGCCTTCCAAGCAATTGACCCGGGTTCAACTCCCGGCCAACGCATCTTTTATTTTGATTCATTTAATTAATATCTTGATACAAACTTCAAAAAAATATTTCTTACGAACGACAAGGCGTTGGTGGTATAGCGGTTAGAATAGTTGCCTTCCAAGCAATTGACCCGGGTTCAACTCCCGGCCAACGCATCTTTTATTTTGATTCATTTATTGAATCCATGATACAAACTTGAAAACATATGTTTTACAGACGACAAGGCCTTGGTGGTATAGCGGTTAGAATAGTTGCCTTCCAAGCAATTGACCCGGGTTCAACTCCCGGCCAACGCATGTTTTATTTTGATTCATTTAATTAATATCTTGATACAAACTGGAAAAAAATATTTTTTACGAACGACGAGGCGTTGGTGGTATAGCGGTTAGAATAGTTGCCTTCCAAGCAATTGACCCGGGTTCAACTCCCGGCCAACGCATATTTTATTTTGATTCATTTAATTAATATCTTGATACAAACTTGAAAACATATTTACTACACACGACAAGGCGTTGGTGGTATAGCGGTTAGAATAGTTGCCTTTCAAGCAATTGACCCGGGTTCAACTCCCGGCCAACGCATGTTTTATTTTGATTCATTTAATTAATATCTTGATACAAACTTGAAAAAATATTTTTTGCAAAAGCAAGGCGTTGGTGGTATAGCGGTTAGAATAGTTGCCTTCCAAGCAATTGACCCGGGTTCAACTCCCGGCCAACGCATGTTTTATTTTGATTCATTTAATTAATATCTTGATACAAACTTCAAAAAAATATTTCTTACGAACGACAAGGCGTTGGTGGTATAGCGGTTAGAATAGTTGCCTTCCAAGCAATTGACCCGGGTTCAACTCCCGGCCAACGCATGTTTTATTTTGATTCATTTAATTAATATCTTGATACAAACTTGAAAAATATTTTGGCAAAGGACAAGGCGTTGGTGGTATAGCGGTTAGAATAGTTGCCTTCCAAGCAATTGACCCGGGTTCAACTCCCGGCCAACGCATGTTTTATTTTGATTCATTTAATTAATATCTTGATACAAACTTCAAAAAATTTATTTTTACGAACGACAAGGCGTTGGTGGTATAGCGGTTAGAATAGTTGCCTTCCAAGCAATTGACCCGGGTTCAACTCCCGGCCAACGCATGTTTTATTTTGATTCATTTAATTAATATCTTGATACAAACTTGAAAACATATTTTTTGCAAAAGACAAGGCGTTGGTGGTATAGCGGTTAGAATAGTTGCCTTCCAAGCAATGGAAGTTTCAACTCCCGGCCAACGCATATTTTATTTTGATTGATTTAATTAATATCTTGATACAAACTTGAAAAAATATTTTTTGCAAAACGCAAGGCGTTGGTGGTATAGCGGTTAGAATAGTTGCCTTCCAAGCAATTGACCCGGGTTCAACTCCCGGCCAACGCATGTTTTATTTTGATTCATTTAATTAATATCTTGATACAAACTTGAAAAAAATATTTTTTGCAAAAGACAAGGCGTTGGTGGTATAGCGGTTAGAATAGTTGCCTTCCAAGCAATTGACCCGGGTTCAACTCCCGGCCAACGCATCTTTTATTTTGATTCATTTAATTAATATCTTGATACAAACTTGAAAACATATTTACTACACACGACAAGGCGTTGGTGGTATAGCGGTTAGAATAGTTGCCTTCCAAGCAATTGACCCGGGTTCAACTCCCGGCCAACGCATCTTTTATTTTGATTCATTTATTGAATCCATGATACAAACTTGAAAACATATGTTTTACAGACGACAAGGCCTTGGTGGTATAGCGGTTAGAATAGTTGCCTTCCAAGCAATTGACCCGGGTTCAACTCCCGGCCAACGCATGTTTTATTTTGATTCATTTAATTAATATCTTGATACAAACTTGAAAAAATATTTCTTACGAACGACAAGGCATTGGTGGTATAGCGGTTAGAATAGTTGCCTTCCAAGCAATTGACCCGGGTTCAACTTCCGGCCAACGCATGTTTTATTTTGATTCATTTAATTAATATCTTGATACAAACTTGAAAAAATATTTTAACGACAAGGCGTTGGTGGTATAGCGGTTAGAATAGTTGCCTTCCAAGCAATTGACCCGGGTTCAACTCCCGGCCAACGCATCTGTTATTTTGATTGATTTAATTAATATCTTGATACAAACTTGAAAAACATATTTTTTACAAACGACGAGGCGTTGGTGGTATAGCGGTTAGAATAGTTGCCTTCCAAGCAATTGACCCGGGTTCAACTCCCGGCCAACGCATATTTTATTTTGATTCATTTAATTAATATCTTGATACAAACTTCAAAAAAATATTTCTTACGAACGACAAGGCGTTGGTGGTATAGCGGTTAGAATAGTTGCCTTCCAAGCAATTGACCCGGGTTCAACTCCCGGCCAACGCATCTTTTATTTTGATTCATTTATTGAATCCATGATACAAACTTGAAAACATATGTTTTACAAACGGCAAAGCGTTGGTGGTATAGCGGTTAGAATAGTTGCCTTCCAAGCAATTGACCCGGGTTCAACTCCCGGCCAACGCATCTTTTATTTTGATTCATTTAATTAATATCTTGATACAAACTTCAAAAAATATTTGTTACGAACGATAAGGCGTTGGTGGTATAGCGGTTAGAATAGTTGCCTTCCAAGCAATTGACCCGGGTTCAACTCTCAGACAACGCGTATTTTATTTTGATTCATTTAATTAATATCTTGATACAAACTTGAAAACATATTTACTACACACGACAAGGCGTTGGTGGTATAGCGGTTAGAATAGTTGCCTTCCAAGCAATTGACCCAGGTTCAACTCTCAGACAACGCATCTTTTATTTTGATTCATTTATTTAATACCATGATACAAACTTGAAAACATATGTTTTACAAACGGCAAAGCGTTGGTGGTATAGCGGTTAGAATAGTTGCCTTCCAAGCAATTGACCCGGGTTCAACTCCCGGCCAACGCATCTTTTATTTTGATTGATTTAATTAATATCTTGATACAAACTTGAAAAAATATATTTTGCAAAAGGCAAGGCGTTGGTGGTATAGCGGTTAGAATAGTTGCCTTCCAAGCAATTGACCCGGGTTCAACTCCCGGCCAACGCATCTTTTATTTTGATTGATTTAATTAATATCTTGATACAAACTTGAAAAAATATTTTTTACGAACGACGAGGCGTTGGTGGTATAGCGGTTAGAATAGTTGCCTTCCAAGCAATTGACCCGGGTTCAACTCCCGGCCAACGCATCTTTTATTTTGATTGATTTAATTAATATCTTGATACAAACTTGAAAAAATATTTTTTGCAAAAGGCAAGGCGTTGGTGGTATAGCGGTTAGAATAGTTGCCTTCCAAGCAATTGACCCGGGTTCAACTCCCGGCCAACGCATGTTTTATTTTGATTCATTTAATTAATATCTTGATACAAACTTCAAAAAAATATTTCTTACGAACGACAAGGCGTTGGTGGTATAGCGGTTAGAATAGTTGCCTTCCAAGCAATTGACCCGGGTTCAACTCCCGGCCAACGCATCTTTTATTTTGATTGATTTAATTAATATCTTGATACAAACTTGAAAAAATATTTCTTACGAACGACAAGGCGTTGGTGGTATAGCGGTTAAAATAGTTCCCTTCCAAGCAATTGACCCGGGTGCAACTCCCGCCCAACGCATCTTTAATTTTGATTGATTTAATTAATATCTTGATACAAACTTGAAAAAATATTTTTTACGAATGACAAGGCGTTGGTGGTATAGCGGTTAGAATAGTTGCCTTCCAAGCAATTGACCCGGGTTCAACTCCCGGCCAACGCATGTTTTATTTTGATTCATTTAATTAATATCTTGATACAAACTTCAAAAAAATATTTCTTACGAACGACAAGGCGTTGGTGGTATAGCGGTTAGAATAGTTGCCTTCCAAGCAATTGACCCGGGTTCAACTCCCGGCCAACGCATCTTTTATTTTGATTGATTTAATTAATATCTTGATACAAACTTGAAAAAATATTTTTTACGAACGACGAGGCGTTGGTGGTATAGCGGTTAGAATAGTTGCCTTCCAAGCAATTGACCCGGGTTCAACTCCCGGCCAACGCATCTTTTATTTTGATTCATTTAATTAATATCTTGATACAAACTTGAAAACATATTTACTACACACGACAAGGCGTTGGTGGTATAGCGGTTAGAATAGTTGCCTTCCAAGCAATTGACCCGGGTTCAACTCCCGGCCAACGCATCTTTTATTTTGATTCATTTAATTAATATCTTGATACAAACTTGAAAACATATGTTTTACAGACGACAAGGCCTTGGTGGTATAGCGGTTAGAATAGTTGCCTTCCAAGCAATTGACCCGGATTGAACTTCTGGCCAACGCATCTTTTATTTTGATTCATTTAATTAATATCTTGATACAAACTGGAAAAAAATATTTTTTACGAACGACGAGGCGTTGGTAATATAGCGGTTAGAATAGTTGCCTTCCAAGCAATTGACCCGGGTTCAACTCCCGGCCAACGCATGTTTTATTTTGATTCATTTAATTAATATCTTGATACAAACTTGAAAACATATGTTTTACAGACGACAAGGCCTTGGTGGTATAGCGGTTAGGATAGTTGCCTTCCAAGCAATTGTCACGGGTTCAACTCTCAGACAACGCGTATTTTGTTTTGATTCATTTAATTAATATCTTGATACAAACTTGAAAACATATTTACTACACACGACAAGTCGTTGGTGGTATAGCGGTTAGAATAGTTGCCTTCCAAGCAATTGACCCGGGTTCAACTCCCGGCCAACGCATCTTTTATTTTGATTCATTTATTGAATCCATGATACAAACTTGAAAACATATGTTTTACAAACGACAAGGCGTTGGTGGTATAGCGGTTACTCAGGTTAGAATAGTTGCATTCCAAGCAATTGACCCGGGTTCAACTACCGGCCAACGCATCTTTTATTTTGATTCATTTAATTAATATCTTGATACAAACTTGAAAACATATGTTTTATAGACGACAAGGCCTTGGTGGTATAGCGGTTAGAATAGTTGCCTTCCAAGCAATTGACCCGGGTTCAACTCCCGGCCAACGCATCTTTTATTTTGATTGATTTAATTAATATCTTGATACAAACTTGAAAAAATATTTTTTGCAAAAGGCAAGGCGTTGGTGGTATAGCGGTTAGAATAGTTGCCTTCCAAGCAATTGACCCGGGTTCAACTCCCGGCCAACGCATGTTTTATTTTGATTCATTTAATTAATATCTTGATACAAACTTCAAAAAAATATTTCTTACGAACGACAAGGCGTTGGTGGTATAGCGGTTAGAATAGTTGCCTTCCAAGCAATTGACCCGGGTTGAACTTCTGGCCAACGCATCTTTTATTTTGATTCATTTAATTAATATCTTGATACAAACTTGAAAAAATATTTTTTGCAAAAGGGAAGGCGTTGGTGGTATAGCGGTTAGAATAGTTGCCTTCCAAGCAATTGACCCGGGTTCAACTCCCGGCCAACGCATGTTTTATTTTGATTCATTTAATTAATATCTTGATACAAACTTGAAAACATATTTACTACACACGACAAGGCGTTGGTGGTATAGCGGTTAGAATAGTTGCCTTTCAAGCAATTGACCCGGGTTCAACTCCCGGCAAATGCATCTTTTATTTTGATTGATTTAATTAATATCTTGATACAAACTTGAAAACATATTTTTACGAACGACAAGTCGTTGGTGGTATAGCGGTTAGAATAGTTGCCTTTCAAGCAATTGACCCGGGTTCAACTCCCGGCCAACGCATGTTTTATTTTGATTGATTTAATTAATATCTTGATACAAACTTGAAAAAATATTTCTTACGAACGACAAGGCATTGGTGGTATAGCGGTTAGAATAGTTGCCTTCCAAGCAATTGACCCGGGTTCAACTCCCGGCCAACGCATCTTTTATTTTGATTCATTTAATTAATATCTTGATACAAACTTGAAAACATATGTTTTACAAACGGCAAGGCGTTGGTGGTATAGCGGTTAGAATAGTTGCCTTCCAAGCAATTGACCCGGGTTCAACTCCCGGCCAACGCATCTTTTATTTTGATTCATTTAATTAATATCTGATACAAACTTCAAAAAAATATTTCTTACGAACGATAAGGCGTTGGTGGTATAGCGGTTAGAATAGTTGCCTTCCAAGCAATTGACCCGGGTTCAACTCTCAGACAACGCGTATTTTATTTTGATTCATTTAATTAATATCTTGATACAAACTTCAAAAAAATATTTCTTACGAACGACAAGGCGTTGGTGGTATAGCGGTTAGAATAGTTGCCTTCCAAGCAATTGACCCGGGTTCAACTACCGGCCAACGCATCTTTTATTTTGATTCATTTATTGAATCCATGATACAAACTTGAAAACATATGTTTTACAAACGACAAGGCCTTGGTGGTATAGCGGTTAGAATAGTTGCCTTCCAAGCAATTGACCCGGGTTCAACTCTCAGACAACGCGTATTTTGTTTTGATTCATTTAATTAATATCTTGATACAAACTTGAAAACATATTTACTACACACGACAAGGCGTTGGTGGTATAGCGGTTAGAATAGTTGCCTTTCAAGCAATTGACCCGGGTTCAACTCCCGGCCAACGCATCTTTTATTTTGATTGATTTAATTAATATCTTGATACAAACTTGAAAAAATATATTTTGGAAAAGGCAAGGCGTTGCTGGTATAGCGGTTAAAATAGTTCCCTTCCAAGCAATTGACCCGGGTGCAACTCCCGCCCAACGCATCTTTAATTTTGATTGATTTAATTAATATCTTGATACAAACTTGAAAAAATATTTCTTACGAACGACAAGGCGTTGGTAGTATAGCGGTTAGAATAGTTGCCTTCCAAGCAATTGACCCGGGTTCAACTCGACAACAACGCATATTTTATTTTGATTTCATTAAAAAAATTTTAA
>CM055829.1:21065541-21093271 GCA_029582265.1 Zoroaster sp. YZ-2022 | reverse complement strand
AAAAAAAAGTAAAATTTTTAAAAATATATTCGTTGTGACATAAAATAAAATTTGCGTTGGCCGGGAGGTTGAACCCTGGTGAATGGTTTTGGAACGTAACTATTATAACCGCTATACCACCAACGTGCTTGTCGTTTGTAGTAAATATGATTTCAAGTTTGTTTAAATTATTAATTAAATAAAACAAATAAAATATGTTTGTTTGTTTCAAGATTTGTTTAAAGGGCAGACTGAATATTACGAATCCCCATGGCTTGTCGGCTTTGTACGCAGAGAAAGCCAGTTATAAGGAGTAATGTTGAGCGTGATCTGGAGTGGTAATGACTTTAAGGAATGTACAACATCGGTCGTCTTGGCAGGAAAACTGCTTCTGCGAGTAAACTTACTTTCTCTGTCATTTACAAGAGAATAGTGAAATTGCTTTCAGATTTAGTCATATTCATTCTCACGTGGAATTTAAAACAAGAAATGGAATTTAAGTAAACTCTTTCCGGCAACAGTAAATCTTTTCTTTCAAATGACAGCTCCTCGGACAAAATTAATTGTGGGACAACCTACACATTGAAATTTTACAAATTTGATTTTGTGTGTGTGTGTGTGTGTGTTAGAAATTCTATACTTTATCTTTAAAAAGTAGGGCTTGTATTGAATGTATATTTAAATTTACTGAAATATCCGCTAAACGTTTGAAACATTTAAAGAACTATATCGTACACTTGCCAACACACAATTCTTTTAGATGTCTCTTTAATTAAGTTGTTCACTGAACGTAGATGTTGATTCTGAATTCTTTGAATGAGGTATACCTGTATATATTTAAACCCGATTTGAATTTTAAGGCAATTTAGGATCTGGTAAACGAATACCCCCATGCACGGCGAGTGAATCATCAGTATCTCAGCTATGGGACGAAGGTGTGAACGAAGCGTGTCATTCCCTCATAAACCGCATAACTTGTCAACTTGATGAATGGTCATTAACACAGTGTGAACGATGTAATAGCAGAGAGAACACAGTTTTTTACTAAAAATTGTAAATACATTTCATGGTCAACATTGTAGGTATCTGACGGAGCCCTGAAAGGGACATATGAGTGAAAACAAATTTTACATAGTGCGAAGAAATAATTTGAGTTCTTTATTTCGTGCGCTCGAAATCATTTCGTGCTCACGAAATCATTTCAATATGCTTACTCGAAATAAATTATTTCGAGGCGCACGAAAATCATTCAAGCGCACCGAAATAATTTGTTCCGAGTACGCGAAATGATTTCGAGCGCACGAAATAACTTTTATTTCGAGTGCGCAAGCGCATTTCGTGAGCACGAAATGATTTCGAGCTTGCAAATAAGCAAACCTCGGTATTTGGCTTCTTACCTCATAAATTTGTTTTCATCATATGTCACCAAAACTCCGTAAATATCCGTCATGCGTTGAAGCTAAAAACAATGTTAGCTTATGTAAAAATATATATATCATCAAGAACTACATTTTGCTTCAATTACTGGAGGAAACATGTTTTGGAATATCTATACATTAAAGAATATATATATAAATGGTAAGCACTTTTAAGACTAACTTAAACTTAAAAAATGAGGTACATAAGCTTTCGTAGCTACAGCTACTTCATCAGATGCAATGAAGGACAGGACAAGGGAAGTCAGAGTTAATATACAGTCTCTGGGAGGAGGTAGCGGAAACAAAAAGGTGGTGGTGACTCATTAAGTTAATCCTGTATATTGGGACATGAAGCCAGAGTCTCTATTCAGTCCTTGTTCAATGCAGTTCAGGGTGTGAATAATCCTTTGTTCAGCTGCTTCCCTTTGAAGTTTGGTTTTGAATGGTCCTTGTTTGAGAACTGCTACTTTGAAGTGTTGAAGTGAATGGCCGATAATGTCCAATACACCATCAAGGGTTCATTCAGCTGTAACTCCTCCAATGTCATCTATGCCATCACTTGTACATGATGCCCTTCAGCTGTTTACATTGGACAGACAAGCCAGTCCCTACGGCAACGGATGAATAACCACAAGTTTGACATCAAGAATAGGGATGACCAGAAGCCTGTGGCTGAGCACTTTAATCTACTTGGCCATTCACTTCAACACTTCAAAGTAGCAGTTCTCAAAACAAGGACCCATTCAAACCAAACTCCAAGGGAAGCAGCTGAACAAAGGATTCTTCCACACCTGAACTGCATTGGAACAAGCGACTGAATAGGAGACTTCATCATGTCCCAATACAGGATTAACTTCATGAGTCACCGCCACCTTTTTTGTTTCCTCCCAGACTGTATATTAACTCTGCTTCTCTTGTCTAATCTTTCATTGAACATCTGATGAAGTAGCTGTAACTACAAGAAAGCTTATGCCTATTTTTAAGTTTTAGTCTTAAAGTGCTACCATTCTATATATATATCTTCATTCTACCTGACTAACACGGCTGCATACAGATCTATGTTCAATATGTCCAAGCACTACATTTTAGCCGGATTAGTGGGGGACACCATCAATCTCAAGAAGAAACTGGCCCATGTACAAACTGGACATCATGTTCCTGACAAAATATAAACATCACAGCATCGTACCAAGAGGTTTGCAGGTGAAAGAATCCGCTGCAGATCAACCTACAACACCGAGTATTGCTCAGAAAGCTATGCCAAGAGAGCATCAGAAAAGCTAGAAACCATCTCATCGGTTATTGCTGTAACGCATGTACAGCAAACGAAATCACTGCACAGCAAGCTGTGTCTAGCCTATCACGTTGAGGAAATCACCGAAGCAACGCCAGTATATCCCATCAAGCCCTTGCCGAGGATCAAAGAAAGTGTCAGTGACATATACAACCGTCAACCTCAACAAAGTGCCAAACAGCAGAAGGAAGGAAAACTCGCCGCAAACTCATCTTTCTTAACGATTCCCTGTTCTGACAGAAGCTGAAGCTTAAAGATTCTGTTGGCCTTGAACTTATCCAACTACATCCCCCACTCAATGAAAGAAAACCTTGGTCTTGCTCCGTGGCCTGACTTTCTGCCCCACCAAACATCTCGACAGAATCTCCTCAGTGTGCTGACATGAATCTTTCTTCCAGACGACTCCGCCCTTCGGGAATACTTTCACAATGAAAACCCAGCCATCTGATGGTTCTCAATCACAGCACTGTCCCCAAGAAAACCAGGACGCAACCTCAATCCAAGCGGGACATACCGGACTCCACCTGAAGGTCCCGTAACCCCAAACTTGGCCTGTCAGCATCAGTTGTTACTCACCGTAAACGTGTCCACTCCCAGATCTTGACCAAGCCAACGGAAACTCCATGTACAACCTCACTCCTGCAGAACGACAGGCTGCATAAGCAGTCTCAAGACCAATGAGGACACATTGTCATCAAGCCCTGCAGCAGATGAGGGGTGCCACCGTTCTTATATGGACAAGAGGATTACATCGCTTTCAAGCAGAGAGGGCAACTCCACAACTCGGCATTCTACACCCCTCCTTGGACAGTGACCCTACCCAGACCTACAGGTAAGAGCTGAAGTCTCTACTCAATACACCTCCCCAGATGATGTACAGCAGCAGATTAACATCATTGACCTACCAATAATCCCAGGCCAGAGACTTTCTATCTACTCCCCCAAGATACACAAGCCGAATAATCCAGAGCCGCCCCATTGTTTCTGATATTGGCACCATCACTGAAGGAGTTTCTGGTTATGTGGATGGAATTCTCCCGTCCATATGCCATGAACGCACTGAAAGCTACGTCCAGGATACAACGGATTTTCTACGTAAGCTAAGCAAAAACATCACCGACCTACCAGATGACACCATACTTGCTACAATATGGATGTTGCTTCTCTGTACACTAATATCCCACCCATACTGATGGACTCAAAGCTATCAAAAACATCATGCCAGATGATGACATCAGCACATCAACCACATTCAACTCGCCCAATTCGTACTTGGAAGCACCCAATTACTTCTCAAGTTTGGAGTGAGCAGTTGTATCTTTCAAAACCAGTATGTGGCACAGCAATGAGTGTTACAATGCATGGCTCCCCAATATGCTTCAACATCTTCATGGCTGATCTGGAGGAACGCTTTTCCTACAAAGTCAACCCTCGGTTCCCGTCATGTATGTCCGCTACATATATAGATGACATCTTCATGTAGGTCTGGACTACATGGAAGGACACTCTCAAGGAATTCCACAGAAACTTCAATGTTTTCCACCCCAGTATCAAACTCACCCTGGAACAGTTCACAACACGTCCAATTTTCCTGGACACTACGGTCCAACAAGGTTAGCAATGGACGCCTCGCCGCAACGGTGTACTAAAAACCCACGGACCGTAACAGCTATCTCCATGCCTCCAGGTTTCCACCCCCACACACTACCCGGATTCTATAGTCTACAGTCAAGCCCTGCGCTACAACCGATCTGTTCTGACACTGCAGACCGTGATCAGCAGTTGGTCAATCTACACAAATCCTTCATGGCCTTGGGATACAACAACAAGACTGTTACTGAACTAATAGAAAAAGCTAAATGTAGGGACCAGTGGTCTACTACAATACAAGCCACCACGTGATCACACGGCGGACCGAACCTTGTGGTCACCTACAGCCCTCAACTCAAACCTCTACAACGATTATAAATGAACTTAACCCCATACTACAGGATGACACACTCAAGCAGACCTTCAGGATAAACCCATCATTGCCTACAAACAACTAACCTCGAGCCGCCTTGTCAGCAGTGCACTGAACAGCCCCATCAACAATGGAACCACGCCCTGCAATAGCCAAAGATGCCAACATTGCGCCCACGTTAACACTGACACCAGATCATCGGACCCAATAATGTCCCATACACCATCAGGGTTCATTCAGCTGTAACTCCTCCAATGTCATCTATGCCATCACTTGTACGATGCCCTTCAGCTGTTTACATTGGACAGACAAGCCAGTCCCTGACGGCAACGGATGAATAACCACAAGTTTGACATCAGAATAGGGATGACCAGAAGCCTGTGGCTGAGCACTTTAATCTACTGGCCATTCACTTCAACACTTCAAGTAGCAGTTCTCAAACAAGGACCATTCAAAACCAAACTTCAAGGAAGCAGCTGAACAAGGATTATTCACACCTGAACTGCATTGAACAAGGACTGAATAGAGACTCTGGCTTCATGTCCCAATATACAGGATTAACTTCATGAGTCACCGCCACCTTTGTTTGCCACCTCCTCCCCAGACTGATATTAACTCTGACTTCCTTGTCCTTCTTCATTGCATCTGATGAAGTAGCTGTAGCTACAGCTTATGCCTATTTTTAAGTTTAGGTAGTCTTAAAAGTGCTACCATTTATATATATATATATATATATATATATATATATATATATATATATATATATATATATATATATATATATATATATCTTATTCTACCTGACTAACACGGCTGCATACAGATCTATATACATTAAAGGTAAGATAATAGGATTGGTAACTCCAAAAAAAATTCAAATTCCCGATGCTGATTTCAATCCTACAAATAATTTTGTTTGGGGTGATTTTGCTATTTTTTAAGTGGAAACATTTTCCAGATCAAATTTAAAAAAGGTGTACTATTTCCTTGATTCTCACGTTACGATGAATACAACCAATCTGAATGGAGTGCATTTTTACTGTTTTCTCGTTAACGACACAACGTAACAAAGCTGAAAAACTGAGGCACATAAGAGCAGTTTAGCCAGTATTGCCAATGTTGTAGCTTTACGTATGCATAGCAGAAGATTCCCAGTAGAATGCATATTCTACACAAACTGGGCTTGAATATTAATTTGCTTCACGTTGAACGAATATACATGTATAACGTTTTACTGGAGGTGCAGACAGAAAACTGTAGTTTTACTTAACCAGCCGATAGTTTTGGTTATTAAAAGTGAATTTCACTCGCAATTTCAGGAAGGAAAGCAAGGAAACAAATAGCGAAAATGAAATATTTTACTAAATATTTTGTCTAAAAGCATGGTTAAGCAATAGGTGATCCCTCTAAACAAGGTTAATAAAAAACCGGACATTGCCGGTCAAAAACACAGGCGACGCATCTATAATTTTGGAGTGAATGTTGACATATGATTTGGGGACTGAATGGCGACATGTGCCTAAATAAGTTATCAAATGGCCTTTGAAAAAGCTGGAGTGTATTTTGTATTCCTGAATATGCCAGAAGAACTATAAATTATTGAAGCAAGTTGTCTAGAACGAAATAATTGAAAATGCAGAACACGCCTACGACTAAGAATATAGATGTAACGCGCTATCCCTCTATGTGTTTAATAAAAACTGACAATCAATCTTTCCCACAACATCAAAATTCCGAACCACATGCAGGAAAAGTATGTTTGCTTGTTTTCTTTGAAGCCCGTCAGCTGTAAGCACGATAAAATAGTTTCATGTATCATTTAAACATCAACAAAGAAAACGTTTACAAGTTAATAATAAGTATTAATGGCAATTCAACCGGTTTAGAACTTTGAATGCGCGCATGTTGCTTCTTTATCTGCTCAAACTCACTTGTTGTGAATTACAGTTGACGTTGTAACAGTTACAATAGTTGCCTTCCAAGAAATGACCCAGCTTTGACTCCACATGGTTTGTGTTTTATTTTGAACCATAAAAATTTAATTTACCAGAAATTAAGTCAAACCGATTTCAAAATATAAGCTACAATGCGACGTCACGTTTCCATGACATCATGGTGGCTGGTTCTGGACAATATTTGCCTCGTTGTTGTTCTATGCAGCACAAAATGATTCAGCGATGTTATCATGACGTAATTTACTTCGGTTCTCTATTATTATAGTCCTGAGCCGACGTGGATCCGCTGTCATAAACAAATAATCACTGCTATTTCGGTAAATATTCAAATAATTTAATTACGCCTTTTAATTTTCTTCCGCTCGCATGCACAGTATGTGATCTGTTCACCAATGGGATATTGCTGATTGGAGCTGACATTGAGCCGCCATTGATCGCAACGGCATCTTCCTACAGTGGTACCTTCCACATGCCGATTATTGTCACCTCACTCTCCAAGAGGGGATATGGGATTCCAGACCAAAGGACCCCAGATTACCTGGTGTCCATGATGCCATCGTTGGTGCCCGTCTTGTTTGATCTGATACAGTTCCATCGTTGGAATCGATTTGCATATCTCTACGACAGCGACAAAGGTGACGATAGGAATACATTTTCCTTTTCAAACGTTCCAGCATGTTTCTCTAAGCTCGTATAAAACATGCAAATAACTATTTTATATAAGTAGCAAGTAAAATTTGTCATTAAAAAATACTTCATCGTTTGGTCTTGGTTGGATGAGAATATATCGATACTTAAACAGGTCAATCTTGCAATTTGGTCAAAGGTATTGTTCTCGCCTTGTGCTAGTTTCTTCGTTTAGCCTCTGTACAACATTGGTAATTTCAAAATATAAATAAACCATCAAAGTTTTACCTCAGGTGCAAATATTTCTGTCTGAGGTGCTATTATTTTAGTAAATTTGTACAATTATATTTTGACTGAACAAATTTCTCTACATTGATCAACAGGTCAAAAAAAGTGATAGTTAGAAAAGTGATAGTCAGAAAAGTGATAGCTAAAACATTTCCATAGTAATAATAAACTATGCATTCTTTGTTGGATATTACCTCTCAATACGTCACCGTTTTCACGAAAACCACATATCTCAAATGGCGTGATTGAGATTTAGATTTTACACTGTGCTTAGCTTAAAACTGCAAATCTGCAATACGAAAGCCACGGTTTGGAGTTTAAAACCCTACATGATTCTGTAAAGTTTAACCTCTCTATTGACTAACTAATTTCTTTTTAAAATATTGACTTGCCATAGTGATTAGTCAAAGATATGTCTCTTCTGAAACCTAAAGAGTGAGATGACCTACTTATACGCCTATCTGAATACGTGTTTTACATTGGAAAGGATGCGCATGTCACGTGATCACGCACACTGACATATGTGGCTCTTCGTGAAAACAAAAACGATTTGACCTACATTTACGCCCTTCTGTTGCAATGTATTACATGCATCTTTGGGGATAATGTGGCTCTTCGTGAAACGCAAAATGCAATTATTGAGATATACGCCCATACCTGTATTAATCAATAATTTGTCATTTTAACATCAGTAGCTCTTCATTGAAAGCGGTGACGGAATATGATCGATATTATCAGGGGCGGATCCATTCATTCATTCATGGGTTTTACTGCTTTGGTTTCTGAAGTGTTGCAGAGTGTTTTCACTGATCTAAACTTTACGCCAGTTCCCGCGGCTTTAAACAGTTCGTATTCGTTTTCATACCAGAATTGAACTTGTTTGAACGTAGTGTTGATCGTTTTACCACATTTTGTTTTTATCGGCGCTTAGCATCATGCGTTTCATGATGAGATCGTTTTTCCGCGCAGATAGGGTGGGCAACATACTTTTCCTGCTGCTTTGAAGCGAAATCTGAAATTGATGGTATTTTGCAGATGCGGTGAGATCGGCAGTAGTGTATCTGTATTGAAAATCTGTCTCACCGTCGTCGTGATCTGGATGTCTGCGAATCATCCTGCGTAACATGATTTGATAACAAGCGTTCAGTTTTAGGGCTGTGCCGGGTATCGGTATCGAATACCCACCGAAACGGTCATACCGTTCCATTTTCGGTTCAATTACCCGTAAACGACTTTTAAATTCGGACTTAGATTTGAGCGGTACGAACAGAAATCTGTGACTCTTGATGAACAATGTAATGTTTACACTTTACAGATAATTATATTTAAAATCAAAGATTGCACTCCAATAAAAAAAAAGATCGATTTAAGTATGGTATCCTCTGTATTATAAAATTCAATTTGTTTCATTTCATTTCATTTATTATTTCACAGGCAGAAACAATCACAAACACAATGGTAACAAAACAATTAGAGAAAATTATAAATACATAAGCATGATGAAAATAAGGTAAACATGACAAAATGTTGATAACACCCCTGTAGGATTACCAAAATGCGAACCAAATCACAACCTAGTGGCTCTCCATAATGCTGCCAAACATAATCAAACAATATAATAGAAATATAATATAAAAGCCCAAATAAAAATCAATCCACGGGATTACAAACAAGTACACTCAAAATAAAACAACAAAAGGAACATAAAGCATTAGTACAGAGTGTTATGTTGGCAAGTCTAAATTTGTACCTGGGGACAGGATATGTTTACGCAGTTCAGTTATGAAGGTAATAAACCAGATATGATGAACTCCTTAACATTTAAAGCAGACCTTCCACAATCTAGGAAATCTGGAGAAGAGTGAATGATGTAAAGCATTTGTTCTTGATCTCTGGTGATAAAATTTAATAGTATCGACATGTCTAGTGTTAACTTTAATAAACCTGTGAACATCATCAATATCAAAGCAATTATACAAACACTTTATAACAAATGAAATAGAAAGAAAATGAATTCTGTTAAGTAAAAACGGTAATCCTAATTGAATACATCTAGCTGGATAACTTATTTCATTATCAGGGTTAATAGTGCTTCTTCTTGGAAGTCCAAGACAAGACCAAGTAAAACGCCTTTGAACTCTTTCTCAAGTTTCCTGGTGGGTGCGAAGGCACGGACACCAAACAGGGGCTGCATACTCAAGAATTGGCCGACAAAGAGAACAATATAATTTAACAAGTATGTCAGGATCTTTGCTCTTATAACCCTTCTAATAAAACCAGATAATTTGGATGTTTACATACAATACCTATTAATGTGAGGTTTCCAGTCAAGATCATGTGAAATAATGATACCGGGGTATTTATAACTATTAACAATTTCAGTATCAGATCCCATTTTGTAAATAGGTTGAAATGGATGTTTAGACCAATATTGTCGTAAGTTTACATTTCTTTACATTAAGACTATGATTGAGATTACACCATGTTATTATGCTATTTAAATCATTTTGAAGATAACTGAGTCTGCCTCATGTCCTAATAGCCCTGTACAAGACTGCTACTCATCAGCATATTGTCTCCAGGTGAGACTGAACACAAAAGGAAGGTCAAATGCAAAATATTAAATAACAAGGGGTCCGAGAATTGACCCTTGTAGGGCACTCCAGAAGTGAACTGGTGCCCAGTTAGACTGAGAACCTTGAAAGATAAACCTTTGTGATCCCGGTTTAGCAAATATGAACGAAACCAGTTTAAAACAGATCACAAATGCCGACACTTATGTAATTTATCTAATAATATTTTATGACTTACACGATCAAAAGCTTTTAGACCAGTCGAGAAGATACTGGCATCATCAATGCGGGGAGGTTTGGGGAACATCAATAGCTTCTGCCCATTCATGGTATAAAGTAGTTAATTGAGTGATACAAGAACGTTTGTAGGTATGAAACCGTGTTGAACATCAGTAATAATGCCAATTTGTTACCATTTACATATACAGTACATGTGACGGTATGTAATGTACACCACCACCGAAGGCATGTTTTCCTTACAAAAATGAGAAAACAGGTATCCGGGTATCCGAAGTTTCCTGATTCGAACATCCGGGTATCCGGTTCCCAAAAATCTGAAAACGCACAGCGCTATTCAGTTTTGGGTTTGTTGCGCTTTGGTGAGCGACCGGTTCGACGCAGTTGCTGTAGCACAGTCATGTGGACGAAAGACTAAAAAGAGTTGAGGAAATAAATTGGATGCGGAATCCACAGATGTATCTTTCGGTTTCAGGAAAAGGTTTTTCATGGAATTGAATTTGATTTCAGCACAGTCGATGCGTGCGTTGATTTCGGTGTCTTTCAGTGGTGCACTCGCGGTGGTTTATCAACGAGCCTAGGTAGCGAAATGTCTGACACAAACATGCCCATAGGGACATTTTGGAGCGATATTTTTGCTCGCTTTGTTTTCATCTTCTCCAGCCGGATCGATGGTCATAAAGTTCCGTTTTTGATTTGTTAATCTGGAGTCGATACTTTTACTGACAATATAATCGATAAGGATCAGCAGCTGATTGCATGTAGAGCCTAGGTCAGGTGCAAAACAAGATAATATCGTCTGTACACCACTCCATGGGCACCAATTGTCGCCTCTGGGTGGGTAATTTCTCCGTTGACTGCGGTTTGCAGAACGTGTCTGTGTCGTACTTGTGCTGAAAAAAATCTAGGGACAAAAGTTAAACAGAGCGAGGGAGCTCTCGGATCACCTCCCTGTCAGACACACCCTGCTGTTGTCGGAAATGTTATGCGTCAGTGCTGTGGTGGTAGAGCACGACGTCGACGTGTACCAAGCTTTCAGGATATCGTGAGTGCATTTTCGGTACTACGGAAACGGCAGACAAAACATCCATTTTGCGTACCAGTCCATCGAATGCCGTTGACGAAATCGATGAAAAGGAGGTGTATTTTTCCAGGGTCTGGAAAAGGGGCACCCACGGAAAAAGGGGAAACACGGAAAGTGGGCAGCTGCCACAAAAGAAGGGGAAACACTCTTAAACGTATGAAATTTACATGCGGCGACAATAAATGGGGCAATCCCCTTGAACACCCCGGATCCGTCAACAATGGAGTTTATTATGGTACAGACCAACTGTCATTGGTCACTTTGGGGGAGTCGTTGCGGGGTTGATGGATTTAGATGTGATAGTTTTTCCCTTATCGAAAAGCATGGTCAATATAATTCTTATTGTCCCCACAGGTCTGCTCCGTCTCCATGCTCCTGACAGGGAGAAGCTCTCGTCACCAGTACGTTTGACGTAGGCAACTTCCGTAAAGATCGGCAACCAGTCGTCAATCATCCAATCCTAAGAGAATTCAGGGATACGAATCGTCATCATAATATGCGATACGAACTTCAAGACTACACAGTTGCTTATGGGGCAGGTACTAAGACTGTTTAATTGGGGAGCTTTGTTTAAAATTGCTATAAATTCTCGAAAAAACATAAGATGATCGCAGTTTTATATAAAACATACTTGATGTAAAGTTGATAATAGTATTTCAAACATCTCTTGATCCATTTTGTAATGTCTCAGGGTGATTATTGTTTTATAGTAAAAATGAATTTCTGGCAAATATCGAAAGAAGGGTACGTTGGAATGAATACAAACAATCACAATGCATTTGCACTATTTGTGAGCGACACAACGAAATAAGCTGAAACTTCGATTTTATACATATATTTTGATTCTTTGATATTTATAAAGTACGGATACATTTACAACATTTTATCAAACGTGTATTGAGCCTTCGATTGAAGCTGTTTAGTCATTACCCATCTTATCTCCATTACGAATATCAATGCCCATTAGTGAATACGGAATCGAGTGGACATCGTGCGTTAGAAATGTAAAAGTTATTTAGATAAAAAAATTATACACTAGTTAATGGATGTCTGTATTAATAAGTTTCTTTTTACTTAACTCTATACAAATCTCAATGTTCAATTGTTTTTATCCAGATACCACTTCTTGGCATGGATGACGTCATCTTACCATTATATCTTTATGGATCTTGTGGTTTCAATGGGATTTTTTCTGAGTGCATTACACTAATGTAGAGACTTTTGAGATGTTTGGTGTCAGCAGAATTAAAAGGTCCTTTTCAATTGTTCTCGATATGGACAAAAAAACATGTAGTCTGCTGCCTCCCTATCGTTCCTAAAGTCTCCCCTGTATTGTTTACTCAATGTGTTGTATAAAGGGTTGTAACAGGCAATTTCAAACGAATTATTAAAAAAAAAAAATCTTTTATGCTAAAAATTTTGGGTCTATATAAGAAAGATTTACATGTTTTTGAAGATGTTCATGTTTGATAGATAATAGTTTTAATCGATTCGCCAAGATTTGAATTGTTGCACGTTGGAAAGAACAATCTAAGTGTTATGTGTGGAACCACAATTAATGTCTCTCTTTTTATTTGTAAAATATGTTAATTCTGTGAATACCGGTGGTTTTGTTACCAGACATTTGGATCAATATCATCAAGTTGCAAAACACCATCGGGTCGTTCTCAGAAACCAAGATATTTTATATCATCGGCAGACCTGAATAGAAAGCTACCGTGAACCTTCTTTTGATCGATTATCAATTTTCTGGTTTGTTTTTCTTCGCTGTCAGGATATTGATAAAATCAATTTGGAGGAAATTTCAGCTGGGTGAAAGTATGAATCTCACTGGTTCAAGCATCATCCAACAAGACGTCGTCAAATTTCTCTTTACTGAAAACAGCGTGATGGGACTACATAAGGTCGCAAAACAGATCGTCAGTTAATAAAATGCCACAGTTTTTAAGGGAGGTGTAAGTGTAGTTCTAAAATACCAAACAAATACTTTGAATTATGTGTATAGACCTAGAAGTTGGTTGTGACTAGCATACTCTTTTTTCAATAAAAATGGCGGTGAAAATCGTTTTTGGGGTAGAAAACCACCTCGTACTCAATGAGCAACTCCTACACTTGGTGTTCCAAAACATAGTAAACGGCATGATGGCAGAGCCTAGGAAAGGTGAGTGAGTGAGAGGATGAGGAATGCCAGCGGTGAGTATTTCCGGTTTTGTATAATGACTTAATTTTAATCATTCAAGCGACAATGTAACTCCACCATCCACGACTGCATACATGACACAGTATCTGGTATCGCCCTGACCTCCTGGTCGAGGAACATTCACCGCGCTAGAGGAGCTAAAGATGCGCACAAAGAGGAAACAGAGAGGGTAGCATTTCTAGCTAGGTTTCCGCCTACATCGTTGCTGGAAACATAAACAACAAAATGGGAATCATTTCTTACCTTAATAGTCAGTCAGTCCCCTTCCCCTTACACAGCATGGGTCAAGCGGTTATGATGGACATGGTTGATGTAATGGACAAGACAGTAAGGATTTTGAGAGAGGAGAAAGAAATTGGATCCAGTTTGACAGACGTGGTCAGAGGAGCTGTGATGATGACCCGTTCAGACCTTGAGGAATTCGACAGGAAATGTTCTGAGAGATTCCTCAAACGGGTAAGACGATTTCATTTGCATATACATCCTTTGAATGCAAGTTTCTTTTTTCAAAACCAACAAGTTCCTGGAGGGTATTAACCTTTTGAAATTCGTTATTTTTTCTTCTTCTTTCTAAGATGAAAGCACTAATAATTAACTCAAAATTAGTCATACTTGCATTCCAACCAAAGAGGGCAACATCGTCACGATCAACGGGGCATGGAATCGGAGTGCTAGTTTAGATTAACTCAGGTGACTGAAAATAATGTCCCACGTGATAAGGAAGTAATTGCTGCTTCATCAATGAAGCAGTAATTCTCAGTCACTGTGTGTTCACCTTAAACAAGGACACCTGATTCCATGCCCACCATGTTGACTGAAATCTGGCTACGTGACGATATTGTCCCTTTAACATCAAGTAAGCTCTTACAGAATTGCGTTGATAATCTGTAGTACCAATGTTGAACCTTCTATGTATCTTCTAAGTGGTAGCCTATTCTATAAGAATGAAATAATAGTTTGTTGTTGTTGTTGTTGTTGTTGTTGTTGTTGTTGTTGTTGTTTTGCAGGTGTCATTTTCAGGGGGCTACCGGTCCTGTATCGTTTGACAACTTTGGAGAAAGGTCAAACTACATGTACCAAACATATCAGAGTTTATTCGTTGACGGTATACGCAAAGGTGAGTTTCTCTTTTCATTTCAAAGGTGTGACAGTGATTTGAGGCTACATGTATCAATGGATACATTGGCCAGCTTAACAAATTGAGGGACAAAGGTGTCTCTACCCCCCCACTGATTCGCCCATAGGAATATAAAAAAGTGTAACCTTTATTTTTCATTTTAATAATATCTGGTACTCTGAGTCAAGTCAGTGAAAGTGTATTTAAATATGAGGTTTCCCCAGATTTGGTACACTGATGATATACCATGTGATTTTAGAAAACTCTTACATACATCTAGTAACCATAGAAAAGTTCAATACCGATACAATTTAAAGCATGTTTGTAAATATGCATCAATACTTTATAAGAATCGAGATATATTAATGTAAAACCAGCCTGTTAAAGTTTCAGTATTGTGTCGTTATCAAGGAAAATAGTGAAGAGGCATTCCTGATTGTTCTGTATTCATTCCAACGTCTTCTGATGACAGAAATTCATTTGATAAATTATTTCCCTAAACTTTACTTGATTTTATACCATCATCTACGAGACCCCCTAAGCGGACAGGTAAAAGAAATCGGAAGGTAAAAAAAAAAGGGGGAAATGTATTTCGTTCCTCAAATTAAAATATTTCGTTCCCTCGAAATATTCGTTACCTCAGTAGGGTTGAGCTGTACATGGAATCTCTTGATATACCTATTAATTTATTGGGATGATGACAATTATTTCCGGGTCGCCGTAGCACTGAGAGCCTTAGGGACAGATGGAAACAAATAAATAAAATAATATTATAAACAATATTATAAAATAACAGTTATTTTATTTATTTGTTTCCATCACTGTCCCTTTAAGGGGCTCTCGAAAGCATGGCGACCATTCGGGAAATATCTCATATCCAATAAATTAAATGGCATATCAAGATCCCTGTACAGCTCAATTATTTCGAGGTAACGAATATTGTCGAGGAACAATGATTTCGAGGGAACGAAATAGATTTTCGTGAGGAACGAAATAATTATTTCGTTCCTCGAAATAATTTATTTCATTCCCACGAAATGTTATTTCAGGGGAACGAAATGTTATTTCGAGGGAACGGAAATATTATTCGAGGAACGAGGAAATGATTTCGAGGGAACAGAAATAATATTTCGAGTAAACGAAATAATGATTTCGAGGGAACGAAATGTTATTTCGAGGAGACGAAATACATTTCCCCCTTTTTTACCTTCCCTGATTTTCTTTTTACCTGTCCCCTTTAGGGGCTCCGTAATCATCGTCAAGTAAGTGTTGTGTATAACTGTTATCATATAAACTTTTCAAGATTACCAATAGTGTATAGTGGCTTTAGTAACATATATCCAGGAAAATGTGGCATTTCGGTTTCAGAACTAGTTTATCCAGCTAATTATTTCTCCAGATCGGAACGTTAGGAGCTGGAGCCTAAAAGAGACTGATCAGTTTGACAATGGTACTTATGGTAACGGCATGACGGTCCATCCGCCTTCAAAACAAAACCTACCTAGTAACGTCTGTTATCGTAAGTACTTTTATTGAATCAATTATTCAAATATCAACGAAACATACCTGTTTTCAAGAAATTCATAACTTTTTTTTAATTTGTCAGTATGATGAATTTTCCTGGTAGGGCAACAGTTTGCATGTTTATATGTGCAGTTTTGTATCTTGAACTGCAGATAACGTCATTATAAAATACAAAATAAAAACAACGTTTCAAAAAACAATGAATAATTGTAGAGAAAACACTCGAAGCCAAATGTAATCCGTCTGGCAACATTTACAGAAACTGTCATAGGCTCATATCTGTTCGTGTTTTGTCAAAAACAGCGAACACGTGTGTCAAGGATAAGCATGAATACAATACAATCATGTCAATCTTTACTTTATGTCGAATATAGACTTCTCATATTTTTTAAACTGTCCAGAAGCATGGATATTTGGTAAGATATATCTACATAACATAGAATTCTTCATAAACCCAAATTTTCATGAGTTAGTGGCCTTACGTTTTGAAACTAGAAGGAATCTATATCAAAATTGAAAAAATATAACATAGATTTTAATTGTATTAAGTCGCGTGTGTCCAATCATCTATAGGAACCACCCTATCTGATGAGAAAGGAGCCCCGTCACCTGTGCTTTCGGGTAATGATCGGTACCAGGGCTACGCATACGTTGATCTCATGTTGAGGAAATCATCGAAAAAGATCCCATTCAAGAGTACAAGATTCAGTTGGTTCGTACAAATTCCTACGGAATTCCAATTAATAGCACGTGGAATGGTATGGTGGGGGAGCTCGTCGATGGCGAGTTTAAAACACTATTGTAATGTGGGGTGTGTGTTTTGGGGGTTGGTTTGGGGTTTTGTTTTTGTTTTGTTTTTAGCGTACACTGCGCAAAGTGTTGAAATGTACATGTATGCTCGAGGCGTGATGCATTTAATCTTCACTTCACTGCAAATTTTAACTAATCACTTCGTATAGTCATTTTGCTTCTACAAGTCACGATTGGTTAAAATTAAGGAGATATTTATAATTATGATTTTGTCTGTTTAATATAATTACGACTCTGGAAAAGAAAAGAAACACACACTTGTTCATATGAAATGATAATTTGATAATTTGATAATTTGAATATTCATTAGAACCGATGTAGAAAAGGACGTTACTTATACACACAACTGTTTTTATAGGATATTTTGGCGAATCTTGTGGCAGCGGACTTAACCGCTCTTCTTCCATTGTTTACGTAATTCAACAATGCTGCTACTCTATCGACTCAAAATCTCCTGACTTAATGTGTGGTAGTGATGATATTTTAATGACTATTGTGATGAAGCATCGCCCGTTGAGCGTATAAATCACCTTTGTCCACTTGTTGAGGCTAAGTGTAACCTCCTAAGAATGTATGGAGGCGTGGGTGACTAGTGGCCAGTGTGCTTTCACAGGTGTGGCGCAATAATGATTTCCCATGTACTTTACAATTGGTACTAATTTTTGCTCATAAACTAATTTGCAAATATGCTGAGTGATGGCGTTGCATCTTGATCTAGTTAGCAATCATTGTTCACAATTCCTCGTAGGTTATTGAGCGGATGGATACGAACGATTTACGTAGTTGAGGTTATTATATTGAACACATACAAAGAGAATGGCATGGCGAGCACATAATATCAGACAACATCTGGGGAATAAGGACAGTACTATTTTTGATCCATGGACCCTGGATCTATGCCTCGCTGCCGCCCCAGAGAGAGAGAGAGTGATGTGTGGACGTCATCAATAGTGCCATGAGTAAAGATAGTGATAACAATTATGGCACACGGTGATTGGTGTTGCGTGCAACTGATCTCTGTACTAACTGGATGGGAGATTGCGCCGGATTGGCTGAAGCTCGTTGTTCGCCATCTTTGTTCCCCCAAGAAAAGAAGGCGATGCGTGACGGCCGGACAGGGTTTACATTGCTCCCCGACCGACAACAATGCCAAGTGCTGCTGAACCAGTTGTTGTTAATGTCTGTATGCTAATATGACATTTGAATCATGACCTTTTAGGGGGAAACAACATGGCGGCCGGTTACTTCAACTTTTTATAGGCCAATCAGCGCCCATATCCTATCCAGTATAGATCAGTGGGTGGGTAGGTGCCTTTGCAGTGATGGTTGTCCTCAGGCACCTGGGGAGGAGCGCCATCTATTTGATATAGTGGCATTGATATCTCTCACTGGACACACCCAGATGTCACTGCTGCTATTTTAACTTTGTCAGTTCAATGGGCGTGGTGGATGACCACACATATCCATATTTTCACTGTGCATTTATCCGACTGTGAGAACCAAATCCGTTATACTTTTAATCCGTCTTTTCATCTCTCTCTACAGAAGGCGGATGAATCGTTAGCACCTCTCACTTCACTGTTACATCTGATCGTGAGAGGTAATAGACTTCACCAAGCCCTTCATGAGTTTAGGCATCAGTATTATGATTAAGAAGCCGCAGACCACTAAACCGGCAACGTATTCTCCTTTATGCATCCTCTGTCTAATGAGATCTGGATGTATCGTACTCGCATACATGCAGGTAAAAACTCCTGTAGTTAAAAAGGGAATGTACAACATTGGAAATAATAATAATAATAATAATAATAATAATAAAGATTTTTAGCGCGCACATATCCACTGCTGGGCATGCTCAAGGCGCAAACAAAGAAAAACATGAATACAAACAATATACAATGATAGCATAGGGGAAAAATTATGTACCGAGATACATGTACCTACAATGTAATTACAAATATACATCATCTTTTGGAAGAGTTGTGACGCATAAGATGAGTTTTAAGCATCGATTTGAATCTGGTTATATTTATGACAAGATTTGAGTTTAGTTGGGAAATGATTCCAGAGTCACCTGGAGGCTGCGACAGAAAACGACCTATCACCCCAGTTCCGTTTTTGAAGTTGGTTCCTTTAGGGAGTGACATGTTCGCTGGAGCGCACCAAAAGCGTGATGGAGTGTAGACTTTAAGCAGTTCAGGAAATATAAATTACAACAATGTTATTAAAGATTTGTGAACAATTAGCATAAGTTTAAAAACAATTCTCTGTGAAACAGGGAAGCCAGTGCAGTTCTTTTCAAGATTGGCGTGATGTGGCATGACTTTCTGGACAAGAAGTTACAACACGAGCTGCCGTGTTTTGTATGCTGAACACGAGATATTTGATTCTGCGGAGACCGTAAAGAGAGCATCTCCGTTATCGAGCCGTGATGTGACAAACGCATGTATATTTGTTCAACACTTTTATTCAAGTATTTGCCTAATTCGGCTTATATTTCTGATATGAAATGATGATATGCGAACAATGTTGGAGATATGTGGTTTAAAGTCATTGTTCGAGTCAAATATTACACTCAAATTACGTTAACGCCTTTGTAATGAGGGGGGGTTATCTGCAATCACCAATTATGTCTCAATGGAAGAAACTTTAGACAATAATGCTGACGTGATCCAAATAGAACAAATTCTGTTTTTCATCGTTCAATTTCGGGAAGTTTTGTCTCATCCAACTTCGAATCTCTTGAATACCTTTTTCCAGTGTTTTTAATGCAGGAATCGGCAGTTCTTGAGAAGACTTAAAAAGTAATATGTAAAGCTTGCGTGTCATCAGCGTAAACATGGTAATTTAAATTATACTTCAAAATGATATCACGAACTGGAAAGGTATAAACAGTAAACCACTGGTGGGCCGAGCATAGAGCCTGGGGTACAGAATAGTCCAAGAATAACAGAGCTCGGGAGATAGCGTTACCAATACAAAACATGCAGAGGCCTATTTAAAAGGTAGGACTTACACCAATCCAGGGCTGTGTGCATGTATTCCCAAGATGATGTGAAGGCGGGAGAAAAAGTTTTTATGATTGACCGTGTCAAAAGCGCGGCGCTTAAGTCTAACAAAACTAATGCAGTAATTTTCCCCCTCATCCGCAGATAAAATATGTCACTGTTGACGCGAAGAAAGCAGCAGTTTCCGTTCCATGAAATGGTTTGTGAGGCTGGACTAGCAGAAATGTGTCCGACAGGTTATTACACGAACATGGTCAGAGATCCGTGATTAAACAACTCGCTCGATTGTTTTTCCAAGGTACTTTAAATTCGCTACTGGTTTTGGTAATTTTGAAAACTTCATTGTCCAAATTGGGTTTTTTTAGGAGTGGTTTAACATGAGCAACCTTCTGGCTATTAGGGAAACAATTGGAAGAAAGAGATCTGTTTTACAATAATTGTGATATACTTAACAAACACATATTATTTTGTTTTATTAGCGAAGTTGGCACTGGATCAAGTCTCACATGATTTTGATGGCATTGTTCATGATGAGTTCTTGATCTCCGTAACACTAGTAGGCTCAAACATGGACAGTCTACATTGTGGATCCTTGCGTGATGGTGTTTGTGATGGGAATGGCGGGTACACTGAGGAAAAGAACGACGGATATTCTCCAATTTTGTGACAAAAAAGTTTGAAAAAAGCATTGCAGTCCAGATCGGAGCGTGTAGATAGATGAAGCACTGGAGCTTTGGGTTTGTAAAGCGGCTTTTCAACAATGTTAAAGTATTTTTTCTGATCACCAGAGCGATCTTTCCCTGAAGATGAGTAGTGAGTTATTTTGCCTGGTTAATCATGTTCTTCACAATATCACGTTGGTTACAGTATTCTCAAGCCGATGTACTCCAAGTTCCCCATTGTCACGCCATCTTCGCCTTCAAGTTGGCGGCGGATTTTCCTTTGCAGCACGGATATCGTCATTGAACCAGGGGATCTAGATTTGTGGTTTTAACAGTTCGAGGTTTTTGCGGAGCATGATCATCCAAAGATATTCACAGACAGTAGATTCCAAATAGATCTGACACATAAGAACCCAACTCACCATCTTCAAAGGTTTACATTTCAGTTGAGATTCAACATCATGACATAAATCTTTAATATTTACTTTTTCCAGTGGCGGTAAGTTACAGAAATGGTAGGTAATGGGAGGTTTTTAAGGTTCAAATTACCATGATTAGCAATGATCATGATCAGATAAGCCAGGATGAATAGTTATATTCGAGAGGAAGTATTTTTCACGCGCGTTATCATGATAAGTCAAGACAGACTAAGGACCATACCGATGGATGGGTGCTGATGCTGTGCTAAGTCTAAGTCCATGAGCAGAGAGCAGATCTTTAAACTGATTTGCATAATTGTTTTGAAATAATGTCAGCATGAATGTTAATAATCGCCGGTTAAAAATAATGCCGATGGAATTGTAAGAGATAATCGACAATTAATTTTCAAATTCTGCGAAAACTGGAGAAGTTTACATGTTTACCATCAACATCCTTTCTGGTCGATAAATATTAACAAGGCGAACAGATCCTAGAGTTGCACGTTACCTCAGCATGCAGAGATTCAATGTTAGGTAGTACGTTAAAGCACTTTTCATACTGACAGATAAGCTGAAGCTGACCTAAAGTGAAAAGTGCAACCCCTCCACCGGTCTTTATTTGGTCTGGGGATATGATGGAGAAGTAGCCAACAGGAGTACACACTCACGGGGTGTCGTCATCACTGTGGTTTAAACCATGTCTCGGTTATGGCAACAGGATCCCAAAATTGTTTTGAAGTACAAGTCAACAAATTCATCCGATTTGGTTGCATTAATGCGATTGGAGGTATTCAGACACAAGAGCTGAAGTTTAGACTCATCGTGAACATTTGGAGTTGAAAAGTTATGCCAATGTCGCTTTGTTGATATGGTTGAGTTCACTGATGGAGTTGGTAAGGCTGGAGTGTTAGTTGTGTAAGTCTGTCCATCTCTACGGCGACCAGCTTTTTACCCTCTGTGTGTGCGGCGGTATGTTTGGGGTTGATTGCTTAAGTGTCCAAGACAGTTCAATTGACTCAATGCTTGAATAAGATAAAGCTACATCAGTACGTGGCATTGCGATAGAATTGAGTAGTTCATTGCGGCTGTAGAAATTTTATGGAGCTGAGTGGCGTTTGTGGGTGTGTTGATCAGGTGTTTCAGTGTCCGTTTTGGGGTTATGTCACTCAAAGAAATTAAGAGTTCCAGGTGAAAGGTGGCAGATGAATTATCATAGTATGATATAGGACGTCTCCAAGAATTTAAGATGGCGGATTTGAAATTGAACAAGCTGTAGGATTGCGTCTTGTAGCCATCTACTGATGAAGTCATTGAGACACAATGGTCTGGATAGCAGGAGTAGAATAAACAGGATGTTAGACCTTCATTGTCTGATCACAAAGTTGTTGATCCTAAACAAAAGGCTTGTGGTCAAGCGTCAAGGTTATAATCTCTAGCTACAGGTTATAATCTAAAATCCAGAGTTGACCACACAAATAAAATGAAGATCCAAATGTGTATACCTCAACAGTAAAAATTCACTTGCAGAGACAGACAAAAAAAACAACAGTTTTTAACTTATTATAAGAAAACAAAATGTACAAATACTCACATAAAACGTCCAGTAGATTCTAGGTGTTAGCCAATAAGAAATCCACTAGTATAAAAATGAAGACAAACTTGTAGCTACAAAACACCTTACTTAGCACAAAAACTGGAGAGCTGTTATGAGTGGCTGCTTCTGTTAGGCGCTCAATAGCATGAGAACTGACTAGATTATACAATTAAGAATTGTTATCTAAAATCTTAGGATATTAACATAAAAAGCATGTAACAGATTTTCGTAATTTTCTCAAATACATGAGGACCTTTTGTGATGAAACTGTCTGGGTATACATAAAAGATATTTTTTGAAAAGCGACAGGGAGGTTGAAATGAAAGCTGTTTATTGTTTTACTCACTGTTTTAAATTGAACTTGTACTTCTTTGATTTGTACAGGTGTTAGTATTGTACTCTTCCTGGTCAGTCGGTTTTCAGTCCCAAAGAATGGTACCCTGTCGAGTACACCCGAGTCCCGGGACTCGATGAGACCGCACAATTGCGGTGCCAGCCAGGCTAATGACAAACCACTAATGACTTTGGTATTACAAACAGTCTATGGTTCTCGTTCAGACGCTGATGCCCCAACAAATTAAAATGCGAGGTATCCCTCAGGTAAAAGCGTCAAATTGAGAATATGATTATCTAACAATTACATATTTTTTGTTTGAAATATTTGTCTTCAGTGGGCAAGGTCGAGAGGTTAACAGTCTACACTAGCAGGAAGTCGTCGATTCAAGTCCCGCTCAGGTCGCTGTGGGTTTTATTTCCGCAGACACTTCGAGAGCGCCGAGTATACAGTGCATCATAGATACCTTGGTGTTAGGCCAAAAACTCAAAGCAAGTCAAACTAATCAAACAAAGGACCATCATGGCGCCATCTAATCGGCGAACTAACGCCAATCGAGCTGCTATGAACGGAGAGAGTGTATCACATGATAGTTTAAATGGTGGCGTGGCCACCTGGGGGGCCTTGGGTACGTGCCGCCCCACAAATGTTCCAGTGCCCCTAGGTGCCCCACGAAAATCCTCATGTGCCCCAAAAACAGAAAAGAAAAGAAAAGGAAAACCTATACTCGCCCCCCCTCCCCCCACTGAAAAGCAATTCCCCTGTGCCCCGCACTGTAAAAGTCCCACATGCTGCTGTGTAAAATATCATAACTGTGGCATAGCATGGACATTATGTCTGTCCTCAAACCTTTGCCATACTTATTATCAACAGGGGTGATTTGAATCGTGTGGTGTCAAGTTTCGAACCCTATAGCAGGCTCTACATCATAAATGCAAAATAACAAAAACACTAACACAAACAGGAGAAATGAAAACAGCTGGTCAAATAAGATTTCAGAATCAGATCAAATTTAACCTCAGAATATAATGTGACTTAATAAGGGTATTTTGAATCAGTCTACTCAGTTGAATCATTCAACTTTTCTCAAACCAATTCAGAATCATTACCAAATACCTCGATTCGAATTGATTGGAAAAAGATTAACTTTTCACCCTAGATATATTCCTATTCATTATGGTTATTTTCATTATGAGATTTATCCCAATATTTAAGTAGGAGGTACAACATTTTTTTTAAACCTGATTACACAATATTACTGCAAATTGTTATCCGAAAAATTACTGAATGTGAAGTTGATAAAGATACCAATCGTCCTATTATGTCTGAATCAATGTCGTTTAGAGAAAACACGGCAGTTATTCACATTTTCAAAGAAAGTCCGCAAGCTGGCAATGGTTTCTATAATAATTGCAAAAGCTTGTTCACACTTTTCTGTATGAATTAACCTGCATTAAGCTGAAACTTTCATAGGTTTCAAAAGTAGCAGTTTTGTAAACATAACCAACTTTGGGCCATTCCTTTACGAACACAAACTTCTTCACAAAATTAAACGTGTGAGGCGACTAACTTCTAATCATAATTCGTGTAGGTCTTTATCCGGCCGCATCGTCGGGGGTGTGTGGTGGTTTTTTACTCTGATCATCATCTCGTCGTACACGGCCAACCTGGCCGCTTTCCTCACCGTAGAGCGAATGGTAACTGACATAAAGTCGGCCCAAGATCTGGTGCAGAGTAAGGACGTGTCTTACGGTATGATGGGCAGAGGATCTATACTGCTCGAGATTCTTCAAGTGAGATTAACTTCCTCACACAAACCCGTATAATGCCAAAATGTAAAACAAAAATAATAATAGGTAAAACATAGCTTTGCATGGTGAGGATGATAAAGTAAGCGGGCGTTAATTGCGGTGACACCATGTGAGAATCTCAATTGAGTAGTAATTAGTTCTGAAAGAAACTCGGAGAGGTACAACTCGACGCCTTTCTGAGTCCAGTGTGCTCTGGGTCGTCCCTCAGGAGAATGCGGACTCTGGGGAATGCTGCTGCTTGCGTGAGCTGCTGGAGGATTACGCGATGACAGGATGCCGGTGGAATAGTGCGTTGAGGCGTGCAGGCGGGAACTGTGAATCCTAAGAGGTGGGGGAAGGTGTGTGCTCACTCAAAATGACAGCTTTTCAGATGGAATTATGTCTCAGGATGTTTGCCAAAATCACTTTCAAGATCTGCTATCAAGTAATAAGTTATATTTAGATTATAATCTTTGTAATATTGGATTCGGGTAATAACTGAAGGTCTACAATTTTCATTATATCATTACCAATTAAAACGACTTATTAACTCTTATTTCCCCAAAGCAATCGGAAAACTCTCTGTACATTGGATATGTGGAACTACGTGAACAGCTCAGACCGATCGGTCCTCATGACTAGTAACGAACAGGGAGTGGAGAGGGTTCGCCATATGAATCAGCAGTTTGCCTTTTTGATTGAGTCCACCATCAACGATTATTATTTCAGCCAGCAGAAGCCATGTGATACCATGGAAGGTTGGGCAGAATCTTGACTCAAGAGCTACGGAATCGGGGTGTCGCGTGTAATCTCACCAAATTCAGGTGTGTTTCCCACAAATTCGCCCCTTTAAAGCAAGCTTGGCGGCCGTCTCTAGAGCATGTAGCCTGTAGCTGGTGAGCGTGCGCTATCGACTTCATTAACTCCATTAGTATGTAGTTCAATATCAGGAAATGGTTTCGCTGAATTGGAATAAAGTGGTTACCAGCTCATGGTGTTATGTACACAAGCAATTCCTTGACCTCGGAGACAGGGTGCATTTTTGTATCGCAAGAGGGGCGACGTGGGCACAGGAGCAGATCTCTCCAGGATATACTTTTCTAAGTCAACTTCAAAATAACCCGGACATTTATAATAGACTTTATACATAATGATGTCACAGAACTGAAGAGGCGCCTCTCTCTAGAGACAAATTGAAGGTCACTAATTGAGCGAGCACGCCTACGTCAATGCATAATGTTTATATAATCGCTTAATGTATAAAATAAATTGTTTTTTATAATGTTGATTTCATTTCATATCCCTAAATTATCTTCTTCTATTAATTAGTTATTCTGCCCAACCGAAAAATTTGTGTTATTGTTTTTGTCACCTGCTAACTGGAAACATGAACATTAAACAGAAACAAAACATTTGATTGTTTTGGGGGGTTATTTGTTTTACATTTATGAATGCAATGTTTCTCAATTTAATTGAGTTTTCATATTGATTTTCAGGAGTACGTCTCGGGCAAACCTACTTCTTTATTCGATACATATTGGTAATTCTGACTGCAGACAACCCTGAATTAGTTTCTCTCCTTGTTATAAATTACCTACCTAGCTGTTATATAATGACATGCATTTAGAATGTTGCCGAACTAAACATTTTATTCAAATAACACTTTACATAACATATTTAAGGATATAATGTATTTTAGTTATTTCCTGATTACAAAATAACGGAATTGTTAACCAAAAGCTGAGTTGGTAAATGTATCGATCATGATAAGTTGCTCTGTCTTAGGTGCTCTCCTAAAGAGGAACAAATGTAACAAATATTCTCAAAGTATTTTTTGTGAAAATTGTGAATGTCTTTTTTCGTACATTTGTCATGACTTTAACTCTACATTGAGCTGAAACTTTTATAGGTTGTTATTATTGTGTATATCTTGATTAAGAGAACAATAAGCACACTCATAGAAGCAGTCTTACCAACATAACAAATGTTGTACAATTAATTTCTTTTACAACGGTAATAATATTGATGAGTGTTTGTGTACGTTCTTTATGCAGCGATGATCTAACGTTGGCTATCCTACAGTTACGAGAGGAGGGAGTACTAGACGCATTGCAGAAACGATGGTGGTTTGACAAGGGCGAATGTAACGAGGCTAGCTCGGTGGGTTTTATTCAGTAAAATAAGATGTGATATCTAAATCCATACTTGATAAGAAATCAAGATATATGTACGATTGAGCTGTGCAGCAGCTATGTCATAGGTCACCGGCATGCAGGCGACATTCCCATTTAAGCCGATCACTGCCTCATAAGAAAAGCGCACTGTTTGACTGTATAATGTAATTACTACGTACACGATTCAGAGTAATAACTTCATCATCGGGTTTCATAAGGGTGAACTTATTTTTCCATTTCCCATTGATAAATTCCTGTAATGGCGTGTATGTTCAGTCATGAAGGAAGTTTCTTCCTCCGTGATACAGTATTATAGACTGGTAAGACTGGAATCGACGGAGCATTAACCAAGTCTGATGGTGACGAGCAAAATCATGACCAAAATACAACTGCGGTAAACGTAGCGTTTCCCCACGGACCGTAAGGGATAGGGGACATGCCTTCGTTTGGTAACTTCTCTCATAAATTGCGTGATTAGCAATGTCAAAATAATATTCTAAATTGGGCATCCCGTAACAAAATTTACATCCCTTTCTAAGACAACGAACATTCTTTAAGTTAATAAAAACCTTTTAGCATGAAGACAATGTCAAATCATGCTCAAAATGATGAGTGGGTGTTTGGGTCACTAAATGATAAATGGTAAAACATATACAAGAATCTTCAATGATTACAATTCA
>CM055829.1:21038366-21065041 GCA_029582265.1 Zoroaster sp. YZ-2022 | reverse complement strand
TTTAGAAGTCTCTATTTTCCCTCAAGGCTCGACCACTGCTGCTAAATACCGTGTGGATTTCACGTCCTCGACAGTCGACACAGAGTAGCATTGCTATTACATTCAATTTGATGGATAATAATCATTTGAAATGGTAATACAGTTTGAGGTATTACTAAAGACCTACCTGGGGCTTATTCCATAAAGCTGCTTTGCACAGACTTAAATGTGCTGAGCACTGAAAAGTTATACTAGGCCAGCGGCGTAGCCAGGACTTTTTCAGTGGGGGGCACAGGGGGCATTGCTTTCAGTGGAGCCAGGGGTATGGGTTTTCCTTTTCTTTTTCTTTTCTGTTTTTTGGGGCACTATGAGGATTTTTCGTGGGGGGCACCTGGGGGGGGGCATTGGAAATTTGTGGGGGGGGCACGTGCCCCCCCCCAGGCCCCCCAGTGGCTACGCCGCTGTACTATGCAAAGCAAAATAGGTTACCTGCCAATTTGTCATGTCATGTATATTGTTTCTGGCAGGTTCTCACAACATTTTGCTTTAGCAAATAAATTTACTAAGCAATATTTTCCTGTTTAAGAGCAGCGCTATGGAATTGGGTCCATGTCACACTCATCAATTTCAAAGCAGTATGGATATTTCCTGAAATTCTTCACTGAGGAGTGTCGTGGCCGAGCGGTCTAGCTTACCGGACTCAAGTTCTGGTGTTAGCAGCAGAATGTGGGTTCGAATCCCGGCCGTGACACTTGTGTCCTTGAGCAAGACACTTGACCATAATTGCTTCTCTCCACCCAGGGGTTAAATGGGTACCTGTGAGGGCAGAGTTGGTTGATTAGCCCTA
Organism: Zoroaster sp. YZ-2022; assembly: GCA_029582265.1. Lineage (NCBI taxonomy): Eukaryota > Metazoa > Echinodermata > Asteroidea > Forcipulatida > Zoroasteridae > Zoroaster > Zoroaster sp. YZ-2022. The sequence continues at coordinate 21,064,215 of CM055829.1, read as the reverse complement.
TATGCGCTGTAATGGCAGCAATTGAGCTGTATACTCCCCAGGGAGCTGAGATGGTTTCAGGAGTGATTTATGAGCCTTATGAGCCTTATGAGCAGGGGTAATGATATAATGCGCCTTGAGCACCACTTAGTTGGTGGATACGTGCGCTATATAAGTCCACACATTATTATTATTATTATTATTGTGTATTATTATTATTATTATTATTATTATTATTATTATTATTATTATTATAATAATTATTATAAATATTATTAATAAAATTATTATTATTATGTATTATTATTATTATTATTATGTATGTATGTATGTATGTATGTATGTATGTAATATGTATGTATGTATGTAATAATAATATGTATGTATGTATGTAATATGTAATATGTAATATGTATGTAATATTATTATTATTATTATTATTATTATTATTATTATTATTATTATTATTATTATTATTATTATTATTATTATTATTATTATTATTATTATTATTATTATTATTATTATTATTATTATTATTATTATTATTATTATTATTATTATTATTATTATTATTATTATTATTATTATTAATATTATTATTATTATTATTATTATTATTATTATTATTATTATTATTATTATTATTATTATTATTATTATGGCTCATAGTAGTTTGAAAAGTCATTATTAGCAGTTTGCTGAGAAGTATTTTACCACAAGTCGTATTTCTTGTGGTACCAATTTTGTCATATACCGACTTTTGAAAGAGAGAGGGAGAAGAAAAAACACTGTATATGATAATTTAGTGATATCCCTACCGATGGGAGTAGGAAACTGGTTTGACGAACTCTATAGTTTATATAGGACCCTATATAGGAACACAGTATTTAATTCCTATAGGTAAGACTAATTCTCGATTGAGTAGTAATTAGTTCTGAAAAGAACTGGAGGTTATAACTCGACGTTTCGATCAGTATGCTCTGATCGTCCTCAGGAGAATGCTGATCGAAACGTCGAGTTGTAACCTCAGTCTTTATCCTCTTCCTCGTGCAGGTTTTACCCATTTAATTCATATGTTTGTATCTTCCTCTACTCACTACTGTAGTGTGTGTGGTATTGGCTTATAATGTGTCCCTGACTGTGGGTATGGTAGACTTCGATGTTGCCAACATGGTGGCGTCCACCAGTAGACAAATACAGATCCCCTTCATCACACCAAGGTAAACAGAACAGGATATTTCAATACATTTTTGGTTCAGTTTGCCCATCCACAATCCGATGTCCTCTTATTCTTTGATATATTTTCCTGTCTAGCTTCTCCCCCAAGGAATCTTTCCCCGACGTGGAGTTCGATTACGTGGTGTCCATGCGACCATCTTTGGTACAGCCCCTGTTGGATCTACTGGAGTACCATAAATGGACAGAATTTGCATACATTTACGATGGACCACGAGGTGAACCATAACTCTCTGTGTGTTTTCTGCCTTCGGTATATATTTTTTAATCCAGCCTGAGTTATTAATCGAAGAGGAAGCGTTATAATCATAGCTGATAGGGAAGGGGACTCGTTCCATGTTTACATGTTTCATAATTGTGTGTGCTTCTCGGTATTTTTTATATCGTTGTGAGGGCTCCAAAATGATGAGTTATGCTGGATGGGTCACCCTCTGAAAGATAGTTCTAAATAAATAATTACATATTATTTATGAGTTCTGACATAACTGACAGTCAATACGCTTTTAAATATAACAAGTGATATTATATAAGTATTTAGTATAATTGAACCTATAGATAATTCAACATACTATAATAACATCATAAAGTCAGCTTTGCATATAGAGTTTGACACCCTGGCAGTATTATTGTTTGTCTATAACATTGATAAGTACATTCCCTTAGGAAAACAAACAGCTATAATTCCTATGAATTATTCAAATAGTCTGTCAATGAAGAAACAACTGGGCCGCTGTAGCCAGTGGCAGTGAAAGGATATAACTTGAATTTTCAAGCAGTTTAAAGATGTATTGCCCGTGTTTTACGCATTTTTTCGGATGGCAATTTCCGACATTTTTCTTTTTTATTGGAACTTTGCTATTTTAGATCGTGACGATAATGTCCCTTTAACCTGCACTATTTTTTCAATTACTTATTATAAATCAATCCAGTATAATTTGCTGTTCAAATTGTCATTTGTTGATATCAGGTTTACGACGGTCTGATACATTCATGCAGTTATTCCCTCGTTATGGTTACAATGTGATATTCCAGAATCTGAGAGGAGAGAAGCCGATCAAGAAAACACTAGAGAGCATGCGCGACGCTGGCCGTCATCACATCATCTTCGATCTCAGCTTGGCTGAGTCGGAAAATACCATGAAAGGTATGAAAATATGTCGTTCCCAGACTTCGTCGCAAATACCACAGCGCGCAAGCGCAAGCCGATTGGCAATGCATGCTGGTCTAGTTAATGACAAAATATTACAAATCTGACCTTACCTTTCCAAATGTTGTCTATCACTGTCACAACCACACTCAACAATCACTCAGCAATAATAAAACATGTTTTCTTGAATATTTGTTCAGCCAATTAACAAAGTAGATTGTTCGATTACAAACCATCCAATGATATAGAAAGCCAACTAGAAGCTAGCTATACACCGAGTGCAACGCGCGCGTATATTTGCGATATAGAATCGCTTTCCCTAATTTGAATAGAAAATTATTGTCAACAAATTTTCTTAAAATGACAACAACTCATTTACAATCAGTTCTAGAGGATTGATGCCATTATTCGCTTTATACTAGTTAAAAATTCAACCATTTTGTTATTATAAATTAACACTTTTCTATACCTCTCTTTAAAATACTCACTGTATTTATGCCGGGAACAGGGTCAAATTATTTGAACCATGTCGAGCCATAAAACCATCAGCCGTGAGTTAAACGTTGACATTTTAATTGGAGTAATATTCAGTAGACTGTGATACTAAGAAATTGTTTTACACCATGAGGAAAATATTGAGTTTTGTTTGCACCAGTTAGAACACAATGCGAAACAAACGAAAACAAAATGTCAGAGCTGAAACATATCAAAATGCATACTGCAAAGTCTAATAATTTGAGTTTGTCTATAGCTGCAGGTAAATGAGCTTGGAATGGTGACTGGATCATACCACTACATCTTCATGGACATGGTAAGTATTAGTCTGACTGCCTCTTCCTTCACAGTCTCCTATTTTTAGAATAATGACGTAATTGTCGCTGGGACAATTACGTCATTATTCTAATATAGAGACTGTCCGAACTAAATAATATAAGCTGCTGGTTGATTAAAACGTCATCATTTAGAAGAGTAAATAATAGACAGACTATATAGGTCTTTATCATGTAGCAGTAATATTCGGTTGATATTCCTAGATAGACGTCTTGTATTCTGGCTCGGAACCTTCCGGAAACCTCCAAAATCCATCAATGCACTTTTGGATACATGCCCTTATCTTCATAATGCACCACATTTTCGTTGATCTTTCATATTCAGCACTTATGGTCTGTACTTCTTGCCAGGTAGTAATTTTGTCCCATTTGAAGAGGTGAAAGTACCAGTTTCCAACAGTGCTGAATTTTTCATGTGCCCCTTGGAGGATTTGGGGTGGTTAGGGTTAATGAGAATGAAGCGCACTTCAAAAATAGACTGGTGTTTATGCTGAGGTGACCCACTTCATAATGACCTTTCCCATGTGTCCATAAGTCAATTATTTATATCCCCGCCACCCTGCTGCTATGTGAGTCTAATCAGGGGTTAAAGGCTTTTGCACGCCAGTTTGCCGGCTGACATTAGTGGTGTAGCCAGGCAAACATTTTTGGGGGTAATTTTACCGACACAAAACTAATATGAACAGACAAATTTACTTTGTTTTCCCCAAAAAAATGGACAATCTCTAAAGTCCCTCAACGCCGGGGGGTGAGGAGGAATGGACAAGCTCTAAAGACTGCCACCCAAAACCGCAGCTTTCCGTGAGTAAAATACAATATCGGCAAACCCATAGCTCTAGGTTTGCCGACTGAAAATGTATTATGAATCAACTCTTGTTCTAGTACCTTACTCTCATTTAATCAAGATAGCCCATACATTAAACAACTGACATCTAAAAAATGTCATCTTATTATGTTGTGTTGTGAAAAGGCAGTATATAAATGCATCCGTACTTGACACAAAAATCAACATATATAAAACCGAAACTGTGAAATGATTTTTAGCTTATTTCATTGTTTCATTAACGAAAAAAAATAGTGAATGCATTCAAAAGGATGTTTTGATATCATCGTCAACTTTACACGTAAATCTTTGATTTTTAATGTATATTTTTGCGAGAAACCAAGTGTGTAGGGACTTTACCAAGAAAATATTGAAGCAGCATTGAGATTTTTTCGTACTCGGAATTATGGAAAAAGCTCCTAAGACAATATTATTTCCAGTGAAAATCGAAAACCATCATCAGTATTACATCAAGTAAGAAAATTCGCCAATTTTGTTAACCTTACCTTTTAATTCCTAACCATACCTTTAATCCAAGACAAAGAGACAATCCAACTTGGCACGTTGTTTTGTTACAGAGCTTATCATGTGGGTTAATTGTATGCGCTGCGTGTTATTCAGTCCAGATCATTTACAATTCATGCTCCGCCGGCTGCACTTTTGGAATATTAAAACGCTTTGAAGCCAGGAGTATTAATTTTGATGATTATTTACATAAGATGTAAGACATCGTATACACCGAAGCGGAGTTTCCAAATTAAAGGGACGGTACAACACTGGTAATGTTTGCAGAACTGCTTTCACGATGTATGCTTATTTGTATTGAATAAATGCATACATTACAAACCGGTGAAATGGTCAAAAACACGGGTGTAAAAGGCCATGAAATGAATAAAGTGCAGTTAAGTTTGTAATATTTGTAATATTTGTATAATGCCTTAAAGAAACATCAGCAATGACGTTTATGAGAACGCGATAGAGTAAATATCCATCCGTTGTCTGTAAACGATTTTAATTTCACAATAAACGATTTTCATTTAAATTAGGACATTGGTGAGATGGATATGAAACAGTTCCAGCTAGGGGTCTCAATGTGACTGGTTTCCGACTTCTGGACAAAAAAACAGCAATGCGTACGAGGAATTCATATGGGAATGGCGGTCCTACGTGAAGAACCAGACTTATCAGGAGGTGGAATTCAACTATTTTCATTTGGTAAGGTCATGTCAGTTGTAAAACGTGGACAAAACTATGAGCTGATAAACCATACAAGGGATGCATAATGGAGCATTGAAGCTGGGCAAGCTCTTAAATCCCATTGTGATTATATGGGAATGAAATCAAACGAGCGTGGAGCACAAACCAAGAAAAGCCCGGTGTGGGGTCCAAGGCCCGGCAGATAGCCCAGGAGCTCTAGGTTTCTAGATGCCCTATATAAATGCCATTTTAAGCATTTATTTAAGTTTAAGGGTAACAGAAGTGATGCGAATATATGAAAAAGCCAATGTCGCTTTGCCTGTTTAACTCCACAGAGCAATCCAGCCTCTCTGTGGACATGATGGACGTGGCCCTGAGGCTCTAGATATGTTTCGTCTCGATCCATCCAGTAACATCAAGAGGAAAGAGAAATCACTATCATGCAATCTAGAGATCATCCGCACGCGATTGCCCAAACAGATGGACCTTATTTGAAGAGATCATCAAGGTACATCTCACCTCGTACAACTCAGCCCCATACATACCTATCAACATACATGTACATATGCACAAATGGATATGGGGGTTAGTGGCAGAAGTGGGATGGGACTCATTTTCACGAAATATCTATAGTATTTCATTGGTGGATCGATCGGGGGCAATAAACCCTCCCCATATGCACACCTGAATATGGGGGTTAGTGGCAGAAGTGGGATGGGGCTCATTTTCACGAAATGTGTATGGAATTTCATTGGTGGATTGGAAGAGCAACAAACCCTCTCCCATATGCACACATAGGTATGGGGGTTAGTGGCAGAAGTGGGATGGGCTCATTTTCACGAAATGTGTATGGAATTTCATTGGTGGGTCGGAAGAGCAACAAATCCTCTCCCATATGCACACATAGGTATGGGGGTTAGTGGCACAAGTGGGATGGGCTCATTTTCACGAAATATGTATGGTATTTCATTGGTGGATCGGAGCAATAAACCCTCCCTTTTTTGTTTCGTCAGTGTTGATACACCATATATGTTTATGCGTGCCTCATATTTGACAGTGTCAGCGGCGTAGCCAGGACTTTTTCAGTGGGGGGCACAGGGGCATTGCTTTTCAGTGGGGGACCAGGGGTTTGGTTTTTTCCCTTTTCTTTTTCTTTTCTGTTTTTGGGGGCACTATGAGGATTTTTCGTGGGGGGCACCCTGGGAGCACTGGTAATTTGTGGGGGTACGTTCCCCCAGGCCCCCCCCCCCGTGGCTATACCGCTGGACAGTATTCCCCTCCCCTTTTTGTCATGTGCAGTTGAATCTGCTCCTGCAACATCTTATCTTTTACTGAACTACTTGCTTTATGAAATAAACATAGTGGGGCAGCTTAGCTGATCAATTGTGCACTTTCCCTTAAAAGCATGAAACTTGGCACATGGTTAGAGTAACACAAAACAAAGATTTTTAGTCCAGGGGCCACCGGAAATTGCACCCCGTATGGCGGCCATCTTGGATTTCAAAATGGCCGCCATTGTGGATCTGTTTTGTTGAATATCTCCTTAACTGGTAGAGATATCGAGACAGTTGAAACGCCTATACCCACATTTTAGGGGTCTAGGAATTTGGTGACACAAAATGTTTGAAAATTGTGGCCGCCATCTTGAATTCCAAGATGGCCACCATCCACAAGCTATTTTGCTCAATATCTCATGAAGTAGTAAAGATATCAATACATTTTTAACACCTATACCCACGTTTTGGGGTCTGGGAATCAATAGTGACATTGAATATGTGTGCAGCTATCTTATAATCAAAGATAGTCACCATCCAGGCTATTAACATAGCATATCATCAGTCAACAGGTCGACACACAACATGTGAAGGAATGACCGGGTCATTCCTTCATGTTGTGTCCTATCAGAAAAAGCTTCCTGCGAGCTGCGCATGTTGCGCGTACACGTCACGCACATCAGGTTACAGCTGCAACATTGAGCAACCTGCAGCATCACGCATACGATGACTATGCAAGAGCAGCTGACAAGGATCAACAGTTGTCATTCAGGAATGGTGTCAAAGAAGAACCAAGAATGTCCCAATTCCAATACTGAGTCTTGCATTGGCATTGGAGGTTTACATCCTGACCTTTGTGCGCTCCTTGAGGAAGCTGACTTTGATATGTGCCAGATGCTCTGGAGCTTCTCCCGTGGTTCTTTGCTCTTGACCACACACACACTATGCGAGGTGGATCCCAGTCCACTTACGAGACATGCTAAGCCTTCATAGGACACACCCTGATGTGTTGGAAGGATTCCGGGCTGGCATGTTCACAGTGCAGAAGACAGAAGCGCATATTTTCCTCCATTGCCACGGACCAGGCACATGAGCAGAATAATGCATGCATCAAGGGAGACGGAGGAGCTGTTGGTCTCCTGGACAACCCAGTGCTCTGCAAAGATGGATGGTTGCTGGCCCCAGAGGGTTGCAAGAGTGATTGGTGAGTTTGAGATGGCCCAGGCGCACCACCGACAGCAAAGCTCAAACGTTGCATCATGACCAAACTGAAAGCATACAGAAGTCCTTCGACAAAGATGTCAGGTCACTTGTGTCTGTTTTCGAGGAGCTTGGTAATCCGTTTCTTGAAGAAACCACTGATATTTTGGTCCTCGACACAAAGGAGATTGCAAGCTCATCAGTTGCTCACAGTGTGCAAAATGTCCAGAAGGTGGGAAAGGAGGCTTTGGAATCATTTGTGCAAGAAAGGCTCATCGAGCGTAAAAAGCCTCTCAATGATGTCCTCTCCCGCAACAAGTTGCCATTATTCAGCAGCTCATCAGCAAAAGTCCAACCAAAGACAAACAGAAAGTAGCCTCGTTAAAGAATGATGTTGCAATTGTTTTCCCGCCTTTACATTGCTTGTCCAGACGCGGGAGGGAAACCTTGATGATTTTTCCGACATGAAAATCAGCCTTACCCTCCATCCTTGTCCCAGGCAGGAAGCTTCGAACTGGAACAAAGAGTGATCTTTTGCAATGCTTCGAGGAAATGACACCGCCAAGTACACAGGCTCCAGAGGTTACATGCGTAATACTTGATGGGGCAGCGATTGTTCAAATACTAAATCCTGGAACAGTGAAGACTTTCGGAGGAAATATGCCAAAGAGGTATTCATCCCATTTGTTCTCTCACAGTACAAATCTGCAACCCGACTTGACCTGGTGTGGGACCGCTACCTGCCTGGAAGTCTGAAGAGCATGACCCGAGGAAGGCGTGGCAAGGAGTTCGTAGACGTGTGGGTACCTCAGTTGCAGTTCCTGGACAATGGCAGAATTTTCTTCGTGTCGACGAAAACAAGACAGAACTTTTCAGTTTCTCTCCAAAGAAATAATCAAATCAGTTGAAGACCAGAGCAAGGAGTTAGTAGTCACACTGGAAACTGAGGTTTTACTTGCTCCACCACGCATGCACCTAGAACCACCTGCTCCATGCAGCCAAGAAGAGGCAGATGGCCGCATGTTCCTCCATGCAGCTGATGCGGCACAGAGAGGGAATGACAGGATCCTCATTAGAACCGTTGATACAGATGTTGTCGTACTCGCCATTACAGCAACTCAGAGACTTTCTGTGAAGATATGGTTAGCCTTCGGAACAGGGAAGAGCTTGCGATTCATCTCTGCATGACATAGCCACTGCTCTCGGCCCTGAGAAGTGTAACGCCCTCCCCATGTTTCATGCACTGACAGGATGCGACACTGTGTCAGCGTTTGCTGGGCATGGTAAGCGAACTGCATGGGCTGTATGGGAGTCGTTCCCAGAGCTCACAGATGCGCTATCTGAAGTCAACCATGAACAGACAGATATAACGGAGTCCTGTATGAGCATCATTGCAAGATTCGTCATTTTGATGTATGATCGCACAAGTACCTGTAGTGACATTAATACAGCACGAAAGAAACTGTTTGCAAAGAAAGGCAGACCTCTAGAATCAATTCCGCCTACACACCACGCTCTGGTGCAGCATGTTCGACGTGCAGTGTACCAAGGATCATATGCTGGGGTCGGGCATTACATGCGCAACCTCAGCTCCCATGTCCAAGTGAGTGGGGGTTGGGAAAGACATCTGAAGGTCAGTTCAAACCGATTTGGACAACACTACCGGAGCTGCAAAGATCTGCAATGAACTTATCCGGTGTGGATGCACAAAAGGATGCACTGGTCGGTGCAGGTGTAAGAAGTCTGCACTTCCATGCACATCACTTTGTTCTTGTGATGGGGAATGCAACAGAGACTAGAAAAGTCAAGAGACAGTAACTGTGCTTTTCGGCCAACTGCTCGTGATGTTTTCTTGATGGGTGGACACACAACATGTGAAGGAATGACCCGGTCATTCCTTCACATGTTGTTAATCATCTGACTGATGATATGCTATGTTAATAGCCTTGGATGGTGACTATCTTTGATTATAAGATAGCTGCCACATATTCAATGTCACTATTGGATTCCCAGACCCCTAAAACGTGGGTATAGGTGTTAAAAATGTATTGATATCTTTACTACTTCATGAGATATTGAGCAAAAATAGCTTTCAGGATGGTGGCCATCTTGGAATTCAAGATGGCGGCCACAATTTTCAAACATTTTGTGTCACCATTGGATTCCTAGACCCCTAAAAATGTGGGTATGAGGCGTTTCAACTGTCTCGATATCTCTACCAGTTAAGGAGATATTCAACAAAACAGATCCACAATGGCGGCCATTTTGAAATCCAAGATGGCCGCCATACGGGGTGCAATTTCCGGTGGCCCCTGGACTAAAAATCTTTGTATTGTGTTACTCTAACCATGTGCCAAGTTTCATGCTTTTAAGGGAAAGTGCACAATCGACCTGTTTTTTGGAGCTAAGCCGCTCCACTAACAGTGCAGTTTATACGCAACACTTCTTATAGTGCACATCTCCACATTATTTTGTTTCAATTCTATAGACCTGTGTCAAAACAAATTCTTGCATTTAACATGATATATGCGACATGTGTCAGTGAGTCATTCTTTAAACAGGGCAGAATATACTGTCAGGTATTTTCTCATGATGTTATGAATTATCCAAATAGTCCTGGAATTTCAAAAAGGCGACAGCTCTAGCAAATGGTGTGAATTTTTTCGCGTTGATGTTTCGTTATCATCTTTTATTTACATACTTCAGGTGAAACTTCAAGGCTTAACGGGCAACATCGAGTTTGACAGTGATGGAAACCGTGCCAACTACTCTTTGCAAATTCTTGGTTTAAGTGGAAACGGCTTGGTGAAGGTATTAAATAAATTTATACTTTTTGTCGATGTTTAATAACGTTGTTTAAATACCTAACCTTTAAAGTGTATAATTAGTTATTATTCTTAAATTGCCCAGTTCGTTTCATGGTCTTAAATCAGGGTAAACTCCAAAGGATCACAATATTTACTTACAACTTACAAGTTTTTAAAAACCATCAAACCATAATAAAATATACAAAATCAGAACATACGCGTAAGTTTTATATTGGAAACAAATTTAAACTCTTTGGGGGGGGGGGGGAATCAACGTGTTTCTTTCACTGAAAATCCTCATTTTTACACGGTTGTACTGGACAAAGTAAACTTTTGTTTAGGCCCCGGCGGCTGGACATGGTCCTTTTAAAGAAGACAGAAATACTCTCATAATTTACTGGCCATCAAAAAGTGTTTAAAAGTTGTTTTTAATCTATACAATGTGTATAAACCGGTAATAAGTTATAAACCAGTAACTGTTTTGTGTCCCTAAAGGTTGGTACATGGAACGGCCAGAATGAACAGCGACTGACGTTTGAGTCTCAGGACAATGTACAAGTGCCAAGCGGTATGGGACCTGGACGAATCTATACCATTACTTCCATTTTGGTAAGGTCTTCTAGCTAAACGTGTAAACAAGTTAATTTCTGATTTATTTTTCCCAGGTCCTGAATCTTTGTATCTGAGAATATAAAATTAAATAGATTTTAAAGAAATGATGAAAAACCAAATATCAAACAAATCATTTTAATCAAAAATATCAATTTTTATTTCATTTGTTAAATCATGACTTTTATAAATCCTGATAAAACCGTAAATCAACAGAGTCCGCCATTCCTGATGTTGAAGAAGAATGTGGGTACCGATGACGATCAACCATACAAAGGCTACTGCATAGATGTTCTCAAGGAAATTACCAAGGTTTACAGAGGCTCCACGAAGTTCAGGTAATTTATCAATCATCAATAAATATATTATCCTATTGCAGTAACGTGTTTAAAGTCAATAAACATTTTTGTTAATCTCGAAAAATATCAAATCTCCCAGTTTTACATAAAACTTACTTGGTGTAAAGTTTATGGTGATATCAAAACTCCCTTGATTGTTTTCTCAGATGCTTAAATGTAGTTAAATTAGTGAAATGGTTTCAAAGATGATTTTCTGTCACCCGAATACAGACATTCCACGTTGGAGTGGATACAAACAATCTGGAGGCATTTTCACTATTTTCTGAAAATAAATAAGCTGAAACTTTCACGTGTTAGTTTTTACCAAAAGTGTATACTGGATTTAAGTTGACCTGTACCGGTAGTGTGTGCTGGACAATAATGGTACCTGGCTCATACTGGCATAAGTGGCTCATGATGTTATCTGGCCAATAATGTAATACCATTTGTATCTGTTCCTTGTTTTGTAACTTTTGTTTATATTTACTTTGTGTGTAAAACAAAATATGTTTTCTTCATACATGAGTTTGAGGGTCTCCTCTCGACAAATTTGCTTTCTGGAGACCACCACCACTACGTTACAATTCGTCCATAATTTGCCATAGTGACCAATCCCGAATTAAGGTGGCATAGTGACCAATGCGGTATTGGTCACTTTGCCAAATTACAAAAATAGCCAGTTAGAGCTTTCGTCATTTGAATGCATGCTCTATCTCCAAAACTATAAGGAATACATGCATGTGGATTAGATACAATGGTAGGTCTCTTCCTGAATGTACTAATGGGCGGGAAAACTTAAAATTGAAAAATGGCAAATTAGGGACGAATTGTCATATTATATGAATATCATTGTTTTTGTATATTGATTAAGTGGAAATGATAATACCAAAGGTGGATCAAAATTAACCGGTACAAGTGAAAGGTTTGAATGTTACATTATTATATGCCTATCCCAGGTCGCATACTTCAAGATCAGCAAGACTGCTGTTCTGACGAACATATGAGCCTATATTTATCCTAAATTTACGTATATATAATCTTACTTCTTGTATGCCTGTTAAAAAAAATATATTTGCTTGTTTTTTTGTATTGCTTCATAACAGTTATAAAATCAGTCTGGTAGCTGATAATGAGTTTGGCTCCCAGATGTCCAACGGCAAGTGGAATGGCATGATAGGCGAGTTAATGTATGGGGTAAGCATTAAGGATTATGTCGTCTAATACTTCATTGTGTTTGAAAATATGCAGTGTTTATACAGCAAAGTAAGTGAGTGCTCATGTTCATTCAAACCAAACTACATGATTTAATATAAGCGCCATCCACATAAAAGAAGGGTAAAAATAAACACTTTAAACTGTTCCTCTATTAGAATTTTCTGAAAGCTAAAATCTAAAAACAAAATCAAATGTAAAAACTAAGCGTTTTTCATATAAAGAATCTTAGAAAGAAAATAAGTTTGGGGTCTCAATTCAACAAACTTGCTTTTTGGTAACCTCCCAAACGTAATCACCCATTTCATATTATTCCTGCGATCATCATTGTTTTTTGTATATTGATTAAGTGAAAAATAAACTGAACTGAACTGAGCTGAACTGAACTCAGTGGCGGAACCGGGGGTCAAAGAGTGGCGGGCGTATGCCCCCTTTTTTAGAATCAACCATTTCCAAAAACTCAACATTAATTTGACCGTCAATTTTCAATGTTGGGTTCTTAGCCCCCCTTCCTTTTTGTATGTGTGCTCCTCTGTGTCATCGTGTGACCCCTTTTCTGCGATCCCTGGATCCGCCCTGACTAAACTGAGCTGAACTGAACTAAACAAGGAAATATTTTCCTCAGGTTTACTGTCTACCATTCATCATCTCGAAATGTTTTCCTCCGACAGAAGGCCGACATAGCCGTAGCCCCACTGACCATCAACGTACAACGTGAGCGGGTGGTCGGATTCACCAAGCCGTTCATGAGCGTAGGGGTTAGCATAATGATCAAGAAGCCCGCAGACAACAAACCCAGTGTCTTCACCTTCATGCAACCCTTGGCTCCAGAGATCTGGATGTGTGTGGTGTTCGTCTGTGCCATTGTCCGGTGTCGTACTGTTCCAGGTAAAGGCACTGCCTTACAAAAGTCCCTACAGTACTGTGCAATCTGGGGTGTTAAAAACTACACCAATGTTGTTCAACCATTGGTCAACTCGACCAAATAAGAATCCCATGGAGAAATACAATTTACACCAGCACTTGTGTCATTTCAACACCTCAGGTTTTACAGGGTATATAATTTGTATTCTCGTTTTTTACAAGAAACTTACCTGTTGAAATATTTCTGTCTGAAGTTATATCAATTTAGTATAATTAACCAATTTATTGAAGACGTAAATTCCACATTGGAATGAATGAGAAAAATCTGAATGCATCCTCGCTGTTTTCTTGTCAACGACAAAAAAAAAAAAAATGAAACGTTCACATGTTAGTTTCTATGTGTATCCCTTCATTCCCTTCATAGTATAAACACTGTATGCATGTACAGACATTTTATCCAAAAGTGAAGACGGGCTTTAACAAAACTCTATTCCAATATAAAACAGTTGTTCTCGTTACTGTACAGTGTGAGTGTGACGACGTCGTCTATTTTCAACTGTATCAATGAAGATTCAACGTTCTTTCTTCTCTGTTTTGTGTAAAATAATATTCATAAACATCAGGAATGTTGTTGCTGCTTGTATGATTTCTGTCACTTTGAAGGAAAGGTACAACATTAGTAATTTGGCAAAACATCTTTTACGAGTATGCATACCGTCTTTGAGTCAAGAAAAACATTTATCAACCATAAAGGAGTAATGGTAAAAAAAAAACATTCGGGTTTCTGTACTTTTAAACGCGGCATTTAGGAATAAGTAGCATATAGGCTACTCTTTCTTAAATTCGAAGTGGAAATTATTTCACTTTTGTAAATTGACAGCACTTCAGACAAAATTATTTTAGGGAATATTGACACCATCACAAGATTTTGAATGACCAATTCCAAACCTCACCTCAAAAGTAATAATTAAACCTACACACAGTGATATGCCAATTCGTATAATAATATGTAACTTGAAGCATGTGTTATTAAAATAAATGTTTTGAATAACAGGTGAGCCGATTTAGTCCGAAGGAATGGCACCGCGTTGAACATCCACCTCCAACCCCGTCTGGTACCAGCGATTACTCCTCCACGAAACCCGGTGAGAGGTTCGTCACTGAGGACCAAGAGAAGACGGAGAATGACTTTGGGATCTTCAACAGTTTATGGTTCACGGTGGGTGCTCTTATGCAGCAGGGATGTGAGCTGTGTCCACGGTATGTATACATGGAGGGGCAGTTCCATAGTTCAATGAGGGGAACCCTCCAAGAAGTCTAAAATCGCACACGTTTTTTCTTCTTATTTTCGAAGTCAGCCTCACCCGTGTGGTAATTTGTGTTGCCCACCCAATCTCTCTGGATACAACTCTCTTTTTTGTACTTTTTGGTTTGTATTTTCCTTTTGAACCACCCCTCTCCCTTCCTCTGTATCAGTCACTGCTTAGTGCAGCCATGCATCCTGAACAATCTGTGTCACCTTGATTCTGGCATGGTGTTTGCTCTAAATGACCACCATTTGATCGTCCTCTTTGCAGTGTATTAGACGGATGCATATACTCTTTCCTTAATTTGTTGGTTTGATTGTATGGAAGGTTTTCTGAAATAGAAAAGTCATATGGTGAAATTGACATATTAGGTGTTGAAACAACCTACTTTGAGTTTATCATTTTGGGCACTTTGAGTTTATCATTTTGGGAACTTTGAGTTTATCATTTTTGGTCTGCAAAAGCCAGCAAACCTCGGTACGTAGGCCTAACAGTTTGGTGGAGTGGAGTCAGTGAAAATAATTAATGGGCAGTTACTGCTGTTGAAAACAGCGGCCAAGCTCAGATGAACATTAGCACCAAGTTTGCCTACCACTTTTAACAAACTTTTTTTGAGACCTGGGCCACATGATCAATATGCAAATTATACTAAGGAAGACTACCGAGTGCTGTAATGGTCTTGTTCTTAAACAGCTCGATGTCTGGTCGGTTGACTGGTGGTGTGTGGTGGTTCTTTACTCTCATCATTGTATCATCCTACACTGCCAATCTAGCGGCTTTCCTCACTGCAAAGCGAATGGTTATGCCTATCTCGTCCGCAAGCGATTTAGTCGATCAGACGGCTATCACTTATGGGATTTTAAGCGTCAGGTCCAGTCAGACATTTTCAAGGTAGGAATATTTTTAATCCACCGTGAAAGTTATTTACAGACCTTATCGGCACTACTGTATCATACAAAATTACCAAAATACTAATAACATTATGCATCATAAATAAATATACATTTTAAATACGTTTTTTATATGCATGTTACGAAATCGTAAGACAGTCGGCCAAACCTTTTTAGGTGTTTGAGTTGGTGCTTAAACACCTCTTGATATTGTTCGGGTTTTTTTTCTTCTTCTTCTTCTTCTTCTCAATAAGAATTATCCAGAGACAAAAACATAGTTGCAGAGTTCACAGAACCTTAAAACTTCACACATAGTTAGACTTTAACATGTAGTTTTATGTCAAATTGTGACGTCATAGTGAGATCATCAGATATCGAATTACACTAAATCAAAGTTTAATATTTTCAAAAAATCATATCTCATGAACCACAAACGATATTTTCACAGTCTTTGCATCATAAATAGATTTTTAATTATGTGATTTTTCGTACACAGACGTGACCCCAATCCGACCTCTCCTTCCGGTCGAAACCGGAAGTTGAAAATTTCTAAAGATTTAAAAAAATCATATCTCATGAACCAAAGAAAATATTTTCACAATCTTTGCATCATCTTAAAAGACCTTGAACTATGTCATATTTCTTACACAGACATGACCCCAATTTGACCTCTCCTTCCGGTCGAAAACAGAAGTTTAAACGAACAACTATTCAGAAGCACAGCCATACTGACGTTCTCTTACACACAGACATATCGGCCTATACTAGTAGTGTGTATATGCATTATCTAATTAGAATAGAATAGTTCGAGGTTTACGAAGACCGCGCAGGTCATGACCTGCCATGCACGCGCACAGTACCATGCAGCAGCAAAAACAATGGCTTCCCTGAGTGTCGGGCCCGTCTGCAGAAAATGCGTCGCAGAAAATGTACTATTAATAATAATTTGTCTAGCATGGAATCCAAATGTTTATCATTTTTGGAAATGAGTTGGACAAAGTTTCTTTCATGTGCAAGTGGATGGAAGCAATAGACGGTATGGTTGAGTGTGATATTGCCAATGTCCATGTCTAACCATCGAGCAAGGAATGGTCTAACGTTAGGGCTGTTGGAGCTAACGTACATAACATACGTCGCTGGTAATGAACGATCACAGAATCTCTGTTACAGCTAACGTTACAGGTAATGTAGGAATTAATTTTAAAAGAATTTGAAAAATATCTGGACCTAATCAGACTACATATTTTTTGTAAAATAGTTGGACTTAGGCCTATATGAAAAATATCCTTGACAATTTAACTTATGTCGTCAGACTTTTAATATCTCATTGTGGTCTGTCCCTCAGTATCGTGTCTGTTGTTGTTGACATTATTATCATACTTTTTTAGTGACAATTTCAAAAAAAGATCATTCCTGGTGATTATTTTCAATAGTTACCACCTTGACCAACAAAATAACCTTGACCAACAAAATAAACTATAACCCTAACCACCCCAAATCCATCAAAATCCTGAAAGGGGCACTTTTTTGGGAAAACATCAGCACTGTTGAAAATGGGATCTTTATAATGGAGTTTTATCAGATACTTAAAGTAATACTAGTTGCACAAACATAACTTTGTACATGAGCTAAGAATATTCAACTCTTGGCGTGTGAATATTTATGGAAATGAATTTTAAGCTGAATTAAAGTTTTGGGTTATTTTTTCATAGTGTATATAATGAAGTTGGATGCTGACTTAATTATTTATTATCTGACATGTATGGATGAATAGCCGACATTCCTAAAATTAATTACCATTTGATTAACAGATTTATGGGTACCACTCTGAATGGTACAAATACTTCCATGCCATTTGCAGGGCTGAGAGGAAGAAATAAGAAGAAACAGAAACATCATGGTGAGCAATTATTGAAAATTCGGGTAGAAATGTCGTATCCGACCGCCACTTTTCTCATTCAATATAACCAATAAAGTAATCTTACCCACCTCGTAAGGTGGAGAACATATGGATGATGATGGACATATACTTCAAATTATTCCAGAATATTTATTTCATGAAAATCAGCCATTTTGGTATACGATGAATTCCTCAGTCATGTCAGTCTGATGTCGTAAACTCCACAATTAGTGACCAACACAGTCATTGTACATGTGCAGTGGCAACTATAATAGGATCCTTCTATTTTCTGAAGGGAGGATTTTTAGAAGGGAAATAAAGTCCGAAAACCATCATAAAGAAAGTGGTTTTTAAAGATAGTTTTTGCTTTCTGTACCACCAAAATCGATAGAATATTTTAACTGGTTAGTGGTTGCAAACAAAATCCCCAAAAACCCTTAAAAAGTGGCGGTCGGATACGACATTCTTTCTAAAAATTCAGTCAAGTTTCAAGTATGCAGTAAGCTTGGGCGATAACGATTTTTTTATCCACGATATATCGGCAAACATATATTGCAGTTTTCAATATAATATCGCAGTTCGTTTTTGCATTCATTCATGATTGCTTTAGAACCAATAACCACAGGTATGTACCCTCTACAATTGCAAATTTATTTGCAGAGTGTGTATGTACTTCTGATGTAGTTTGTATTTGTTTCTGATTTCTAAAAGCTCAAAAGACTAATGATTTTATTTCCATGGAATATCTTACTTGACTCACAATGTCGATTTATATTTTATCATGATATATTTGTATTCGTAATTCGCCAATATGCCGATAACTTAAATAGGTTCTCGATATTGTAATCGAATAAAAAAAGTTATCGCAATATTCGATATCGTGTTTATCGCCTTAAGCTTAGTATACAGTAAAATTGTTTCTAGTTATATGTTGTTTTTTCGTTTCTTTCTATCTGTTTACCTTGTCTTGTGTGTTTACTTTGTTAATTTTCACTCTCTTTTGTCTACAATGCCCATTCCCCTTACTCACGTATTCCTCTATTTCTATTAAATATTTATCATTCTTTCTTCATACATATTCAGGTCAATATGAGCTCGAGCGGTAAGAATGCAGCACTGAACCCCAGAGAAGAAAATCGTGGTCTTCATCAGACTTACTCCTGACAAACAAGGAGAAAAATTGAGGAAAAATTATAAATATTCACAGTGCCAAACCTTGATTGCATGCCAACTGTTTGAAGCAGCCCAACGGAAAGATGAGAGGTTACTTTTTGCAAAATCGAAGATAAAGATCTTGTGGGTTTAGAAGTTTGCTATCATTGTCTTTGCTATAATGAGTATGTACCCAATTCTTGACAAGGCCAGATCCATCAGATGAAATACCTATTTGGTACAATGATGCATAAATATAATTATGTGAAGTCATCCAGAAGAAAATAATAAAAACAATGAAATTCTTTTCACAAAGTCATTACATCCTAAGTTCATCAAGTGCGTACAAAGTGGAGGAGTTGACTTCCAGTAAGTACAGGTCCCATAATCTGAAAACACGTCTGAAAAGTACATTTCCTACGCTGGTAATTCATAGATCCTTACTAAGAATACAATTAACTTGGTGTACAGCCAATCTCTAGCTGCAAAAGAACTGGTAAAGACTGCAGTTGGCTCAGATACGTTATGTACTGATACTGATATACACCCACTGGTTAAAAAAAAAGTATTGCAACACACACCAAAGTTCAGTTTGGAGAACTGTGTTACAATAATTTATTTTATTTTATTTACACTACTTAAGACTTCTTGAAAGTGCCTGTGTTTTGAAGTCAATGTTCTTTTTACTGTTCTTGCTCGAAATTGTGTAATACACAATCGATGACATCAGATTAAATGATCATCTCACCTGTTACTGTAAGTGCTATTTTGAGCATGTTGCAATATTTTTGGCCAGTGGTGTAGACAGCTGCAGTAAAGGTACTGGAGAAGCAGAGATTTTCACATGAAAGTGCCTATCTTCTTACACACTTTCAATGCATCAGCTGTACTATATAATACACTTATAATGAGAAGAAATCACATGGCATTACAGCTACCCTGGCCATCAACTTCAGATGACTTATCCTTGCACAGACTGCTTAACAAATGAGCCAAGTAATTTTCAATCACCCGCTTTGTTCATCTTACACTGAGACACTGATTCCATGACCCGTTGAAAGTCTACTCTGATTGAGATAATGTTGCTCCTTTAACCATTAACTTTAATTAAAACATTCCTGTTGACTTTCTTTTCATGCACCAGTAAAAGTTTTGTTTAAGTGCCAAAAGATTTTACAACAATACTAGCCAAATCCAATTAATGTTAGGGACTACAGGTTCCACTTATTTTATGTATTTTGTACTTGAAAGAAAAAAAAAAAATTACTTTTTTATTGCAAATTAGACCTAGAAGTTTGGATAACCTTTATCCTGTATGAAATGGACATTATTATTGATGGGTGCAAAAAATGGATGGAAAAAGAAGTATCCATGACCACTTGACAAAATAAAGCAGAAGTGTCATTCAAAAGATAATGTTGTTTTCGCATTTCACTTTATTTAAATATCTTATTAATCAATTTAATATTTACACAAAACGTTGACAATTAATAACCAATAATTTACTTTTAAAGATGAGAAAAAAGATTCTAAATTGGTCTTTGATGTTGGGTGGGGTTAGATCCAGGTTGCCTAAAGAGGGGTGAGATGGGGGATGGAAATGAAACCCCAAAATATTAAATGTATGGACAATTTGAAGTTTTCACATGATCGAATTAAATTGAGAATACTACACCGCGACACCATAGATCCCTACCCTATGGGAGGTAATGTGTAGAGGACAGGGGGTCAGACGTTCAGGGAGCAGTCGGGGTTCAGAACCCTTTTATTCAAGGCAGATTTTTTAAACTGGTTCATTTCTTTACAATGACATCAAATATTTCCCAAATATGGAATCCCCTTTCCCAAACTCTTCCCTACCTCACTGGACCGATTTGACAGATTAGGTGGGGGAAACACTGCTAAAAAACATAGCCCATGTGAACTATTCAATTATAAAAATCCCCCATTAAAATGTACAGTTTTTTTTCAGAACCTGACCGAAGGAGGGCGCATATTTTCGTCATAGTTCAAATGCAGCAAATATCTGCCAAACTGGCAAGTTTTGTGAGTCAATGTGATTTATATAATTAGAATTTACATGTAATTATCTATTAAACTGTTTCTACGCTCATGTGATATGCGTCACGAAACTCTCCAATTTAGATGAATGCATTTTCATTGCACGCTCCATGGTCTAGTAGTCTGACAGTCAAGTCACATGCTGAACTTAACTCCATAGCCGTAGTCTCTTGTCAAGTCGCACTGGCACCACAGGATGCAAGTTTTATCATGAAACTTTTCTGAAGAGGAAACCATATTTACCAAGTTCAGACTTAATTAATGTACTTTTAAAGCAACTTTAGGTGATGACGTCATAACATGATGAACAACCAAACACCTTGAGAACAGGAAGCATTCTACTCACTAGACTAACATGCTCACATTACTGCAGACAGTTGTTGGTGAATTAACTGATGAAGAACCTTTCAACCTTTGTAACATTAGATTTTTATATGGGAATTTGTAAGGTGAATGAGGAATTGGTACTGCAGAAAAAATAGCTGCCTGGACTTGGCTCATTACATGCAATGTCTGCCCATTTGCTTCTGTAATAATGGAGCGTTTCTATTAAGGATTAGATTTCTTAAATATTGTTTATCATAACTGGGAGAAAAGACAATATAATCTGATAATAAAAGCTTAAAATAATGCTCTTTATTTCTGTTAAATATAAACTTATACAATGTTAACATTTTTGGATTTATTTTTGCATTTTTTAAACAACTTTAGGTGATGACACCATGAACATGAACCCCAAACACCCTTGAGTTTGTTTTTACCAAACTCTATACCTCTAGTTTAAATTAAAAAATGTTAAGCAGTATTTAACAAATGATATCCAGCGATGATTTAGCAAGAATTGTTACATTATCGATCTTTATTTTGTTGTCATGTTTTGTGTTCTCTCTGCTTGTAGACATCCACAGTGCCACTTTATCGTCACATGTGGGGTTCATGTTCAACTCCGAATGTACCTTTCGCATGAACTTACGACACAAGAGGGTGTTGAGAGGGGTACGGAAATCCAACGGCAATGTATACGCTTCTTGATGGAATCTGTCATGAACGATTATTACACAATTCGCAGCCCCCTTGCTGTGACACGATGCGAGTTGGTAGCATTGGATTCTAAGAGCTACGGCATTGGGGTCTCCAAGCATCTGGTCAATCAGGTACGCAGAAAAGAAGAGTTTTGCAATCTATCAGACAACCTGGAGCGATGATTTTGTTTCAGAAGATTTGCTATTATCCGACTCAATATGCTGAAAGTTTCTTAGATTGGTTTCTGTACATATCTCTTGGTTCTTATAGAATATGGACGCATTCATAAGAACTTTTACCAATAGTGTGCTAAAAATAATAATTTAAAACGTTGGTTAATCAAGGTTAACGTTAAGTGTTGGCACGAGACTTGAGTAAGGTACATGTAATTGTGTTTGTGGCCGGTAGATGGGGTAGCTTTATCTTGGTGAAGTTCTATACCCTACGTCAATCACCGTCTTATAGCGATTACAGGGACCAAATTAATATTTGTGGCGTGTGTATGCCTGTCCCGCAGCGGTGGCACCCACTTGCAAAGAAAGTGATATTCGAAACATGTAAACATTGCATTTAAATTAATGTTACCCGCTAACTGTTTTTGTTTGTTACAAAGAGGAAGATTTGACGCTTGCAATCTTGGAGCTAAGAGAGCAAGCCATATTGGATAAACTTCAGAAGAAATGGTGGAAAGGAAATGGATCTGAGCGCCTGCGAAATTCCTACTGTTCCAGATCACCTGGTGAGCTATTTATTTTTATTTTTTTGCAAATAAAAAAAAAAACTTCTGTTTTGTAATCATTTGACATGACCATTAGAAGTTTACTTTGTGAATTGAATTTAAGCGTGCGCTGATGACTCTATTAATCAACTGTTAACGTCTGCTATGAGTAAATGTTTTCGCTGAATATATACTTCTAGCGTACACAGGCTATGGGGTTTGTACACTTATGACTGCATACAATGCCATGACTCAGATACAGGGTTGTGTTTTTCACCATTATGGTAATAATATCGATCATGATAACATTACATGTATATTGAACCATTTATATTTTCTTTTTACGTATGTGACATTAGAAAAAGACGAGTGCGCTGAATCTTGGAAACCCTAGCCGGTGTATTTTTACATCACTCCTAACGGCGGCTTGGCTTTGGCTCTCCTGGTTGCAGGTGGCAATCTCTTCTGGAGGGGATCAAGACACGTAATTATCGCTAGCTAAAGTAGCGTCTTCTTGTTGCTCCGTCCGTTTGTCTGTCCTTCCTGTCTATCTTTCTGTCTGCGCTGCCCAACATGTACATATTTAGTATGTTGGCTGTAAGAAGATTAAGGTCAATGGACCACATATGAAGAAACATCGTTAGGGGTTGCGCAATCATGGTGGGTCTGTTTGTACTTGACCTTCACTCTTGTTTTGTTTGTTTGTCTGTTTGTTTTTGTTAATTGACATTGTTAAAATCTACCAGTATTGTTGAAGGCATTGTATTTTTATATTTGTATATCACACAGGATCGATACATTCCAAAACGTAGAGACCGTTTGTCGGAATCGAAAAAGGTAATAATTAGAATGACTAGCTTCCGTTAGGAAAGCTTTAAAGAGCTTCTAAAAAGGTTTTGGGAAATAAATCGAAATAGCTCCAAGATATTTAAATTTGATCATAAAAAGGGCAATAAGAAGGGCGTCCTCCAATTTGTGACTGATTTCAATTCCGCCTTTTCATTGATCGTTTGCCTGTCTGTTTGTTTACAGACTTTTTCCGCCATGAACCCCGAGACGCAAAAGCAAAAGTAGCGGCAGTCACACACTTCAGTGTGATAGCGCCTAACAGTCACAATGTCTTCTTACAATTATAGCTCTCTGTATTTTTGAGAGAAAAAAAGAGTGTTCCGGGAAGATAAAAAGACAGTCAAGAGCATTTCTGAAATGAATTTTTCAACGATACAATTCAAATTGAAACTTGTTTCCATCTCCATCTCAAAGGGGCCCCCTTTGTTGACTACTCTTGTATAAATCTTTGAACTGAGTGACCTTATTGACCTTAATTTTGAACTTTGACAGTGGACAAATTAAGAGATTATTTCACGGTAGACAGTCAGGTATGTATATTGAGGTCATCAGGCTGCCCATGTTGCTACTCAAAAACACCATTATAATAACCAACAGTGAGAATTGGCCTGACCAGTGTAATTGTATACGGTCTTTATGTAATCCTGTTAATACCAGTACTAGTAAAATAATACGCGTGGTGTGTCCTCACTAATTTGTTGGGTGATCCGTCTGACCATCTCTGAGCTCGGTATAAATTGAGGTCAGTGGTATGTTCACACTAATGCCATCAACTAACATGGTCGACAGCGCGGGAAAATGTTGAGTTGTTTGAACTTTGAAAGTGTGAAAATATATCTTATTGTGAATTTGTTAAGACAGAGTTGAAAATAGACCTCTTGTCGGAGTGTCGTGGCCGAGCGGTCTAGCTGCCAGACTCAAAGTTCTGGTGTTAACGGCAGAGATATGGGTTCGAATCCCAGCCGTGACACTTGTGTCCTTGACAAGACACAGAACCATATATATTACTCTCCACCCAGGGGTTAAACAAATGGGTTTCTCTGAGGGCAGAGTTGGTTGATTAGCCCTATATGCGCTGTAATGACAGCAATTGAGCTGTATATTACAGGGAGCTGAGATAGTTTCAGGAATGATTTATGAGCCTTATGAGCCTTATGAGCAGGGGTAATAATATGCTGTGGCTTTTCACCACTCAGTTGGTGGATACGTGCGCTATAAGCTCAGTCCACATTATTATTATTATTGGCATGCTGACATGCCATGCACTTGGAACATAAGGCTCAAAGCTTTATCCCTACCCTAGAACACACAATCATACAAATTAACCTTATGTCTTCACCTTTTGTCATACTTTAACAAGCTGCTTGTACATTGGCGTAAATATTGGGGGGAAACGTTCCTCTGACCAGAATCCCTTACCCCATTGCCAATTCAGGAAATTCGCATCTCTAAGAGAAAATTGTAAGGGCCTGTAAAAAGTGCTTCAAATGTAAATAAAACCCGGTTTAAGAGTTTCCCTGGGCTAACAATCTCAGTATTATACGCTGTTATTGCGATAAGCACAACAACTGAAACCTGCATTGAAATTGAAACTAAGTACTATATTACGAGAACAATTTAGATGGAATGTGGTATTGCCATGGTCGAGCAGTTGGTGCATCGGATTTGTGTTCTGATGGCTGAGTCGTCAGAATGTGGGTTCGAAACAGCACGCGACCGTGGTCCTTGTGTCGAGCATGACACTTTACCATAATTGCTTCTCTCCACCCAGGGTAAACGGGTACCTGTGAGGGCAGAGTTGGTTGTTGTGTTTGATTAGCCTATGCGTCTAAATAGGCAGTAATTGAACTGTATACTCACTCAGGGAGCTGAGATAGTTTCAGGAATGGTTATTAGCCTGATGCGCCATGAGCACCAGTTTGGTGGATACGTGCTATATAAGTCCACATTATTATTATTATTATTATTATTATTATTATTATTATTATTATTATTATTTATTATTATTATTATTATTATTATTATTATTATTATTGTGTGTGTGTTGTTGTATTATTATTATTATTATTATTATTATTATTATTATCATTATTATTAATATTATCATTATTATTGTACACCTTTTGTTATCTACACATTGTTATGACAGTTCTTATAAAATAATAAGATTAACTGGAAAGATGAAAATATTTTCTTTATTACCGCTGTTATTATTGTTATTCATTTGTAAGACTTGTAATTGCGAATGACAGAAGAATAGCAAAGTATGCCAGTGTATCGGAAAAGATTAACCGAGGGCGTAATCAGGAATTCTATAATAATTATAGAGTACCAAAGTGTGACGTCACAGTTTTTGTTTTCGTCAGTGTTCTATGATGCAACACTTACAAATACGTAAAGTTGATTTTTTTGTTTACGTCCCATTATTTT